>JALMQS010000087.1:2363241-2612992 GCA_024734495.1 Forficula auricularia | reverse complement strand
ACCTGCTTGGGTATTTGCGTGATATTAAACTTTTTAACCATATCTAAAATATCCCCTCTTCTACTTCTTTTGATTTTACTAATTTATTCTGTTGTATATTTATTAAATAGTCCGCTTTACAGCTTTTGTTGTTATTTTATATAGTTTATCTTTGTTGTTATATTGTATAGCTCTATTTTGTTGTTATTTTATATAGAATTATCTTCGTTGTTATATTGTATAGCTCTATTTTGTTGTATTTTATAAAACTTATCTTGTTATTTTATTTGTCCTTAGACTGTGATACTATTTATTTAAGATGTTTCTAGGTTGTCTTGTATTTGAGGTGCTAATAACCCTTGTCGTTAATGCGCCTCAAAAACACCTATATATAATAATATTAAAAATTAAAAATCTAGGCCATTTGAGAAACTCAACCAAATTTTGTATACATAATCAGTGGGACCCCAGTAGTCTAAAAATGCAAAAACTAACAGCCCAAAATGGGGGGGGTAAACAAATAATTAAACAGTAGGTACCTATATCTGAAAAATCTTTTGATTTCTCACAATTTATCGAAAATAATAATAATAGTAATAATAATAAGATTTTTCTTCTTTACTTCTAGATTTTTCTGTTATTTTTATTTTTCAAAAAATGGATTGTTCCAAAATCAGTTCTTTTGGGGAGATATTTTAAATAACAAAACATTATTGAATGTTTATTTTCTTTCTTTAAATTAATGCAAAGCAGGCTCTTGGAGGAAATGATTGATTTAACCATCAAACTACATGTCATGAATGTAGCTATAAATTAGGGAAAGCACAGAAACGCTTCTTCGAAAGGGCAGGGAGTCAAGGAAATCTGTAAGGATCGATAAAGTCGTCTATTACTTTGCTTGCTCGCTTTTGGAAGTGTATCTACTATGCCTAGAGAATGCTTGATTTTTTCTCCTAAAAAAAGATAAATTAACAATTAAATTGATTGGGTGACAAATAAGGACTTTGAATACATGCTTGTTAATATATAATGCAACAATTTATTACCCGCTATTTGGCGGGGGTGAAATATACATAAGATTATGATTGGTGAGAGAATTAAGCGAAAGGGGCGAGATCGACTCGCGAACAACGAAACACGACGGCTCCACTTGGAGCTTTGAAATATACGGAAATATGCTGGTCTTCCATCCGAGCACGAACGGAGGAAGAAAGGTATGAATGACTTCACCTCGAACTGGTACAAGCGAGAGTCCGAGCGAGAGTGTCCTGCAAGCCTTCAGTCCAACATCGAGAGACGGCCGGCGACTCAGCCGCCCTCTAGCGGCAGACAGCGGGCCAGAGACAACAATATGAAGAAGGCGTCGGGGCGGATAATTTTAGGGTAGTGTAGCGACTGAACATCCCGCCCGCCATGACCGCTGGCGGTCATCATAATTTGAAAGGACCGCCGATTGGCGATTGGATGAATGCACCGCAGGCGGGGCCATTGGTTCAAAGAGACATCGGGGCAGTACGTATGTGATCAGCAGGGGGAGGGGCAGGTACACGAGACATCCCTCAGAAGGCCAATGATCCTGACGTCAGGAGTTAATCTTCTTGCTTGAAGTGACGGAAGCGTAGATTTAGAAAATGGAAGAAATGAGGAATTTTCTGAGGAAGATTTTTAAAGGCTCGTATGTAGCGAACACGGAAGAGGGTGAGGTGGTGTATGTAATCTTCTGGTTGGAAGGTGAAGATATATGATTTGATGCAGAAATAACGAATGAATTTTAGATGTGTCATAGGATATGACTCAGAGAGAATTTGGTTTATGGATTAATGGAGAAGAATGGGTGCGTAATTGAGGGAAATGCAGATGAGTGTAAGGCTTGAAAGTATGAAACGCTCGACAAAGAGGCGAATGAAGAAGTATGGTCTCTTGTCTATCTCGTGGCGTGAACAAACAGAATAGTCTCTCATTCAAGCGTGAATGTGATAGAAGACGTCCTGGTGAGATTCTCAGGGAAACAATTGACATTCCCGCCCGCCATGAAAAGAATGGGGACTTCTGTTGACAATTGCTTCTTGATATTTATCAACTTGTATGTTCTCTTGGTGATGAATTTACTCGTTTTTCAATATTTTCATTTTGTGGAAAATGTGGGATGTAGATTTCTTGAAATGGGCGTGGGCGATATTTTATTTTATTTTGAACGAGTAAGAGAGAATGCCACAGAGAACGAAGGATGATGATTGGTGTGATCTTCAACCAAGAACGCGCTCACGAGAGTTTCGGCTCAGACGGTAGCAGAGAGTTGTGGGCGCGACGTCCGAGAAGGGGAGGCGGTATCGCAAACGGCCGACCGGATGATATGATCTGTGAAATTTTGTATGTTTCGGCCGATTAGATAATGCGGCTGACCTCAAGTGCCACTCAGGCGGATGCGCCTTCCTATCATCAGGGTGGCCGCGATTAGAGGGCGCGATCCGCGCGTGATGGCAGTATCGTAAACGAAACACTGGATGATGCAATCGCCGGAACTCAGTTCGTCTTGGTCGATTTGATAGCGCAGCCGATCTCAAATGCCATTCTTGTGATGGTCTCTTCTTGAATCGGGGACGGCAGTATTGGAAATGGACAGCCGGATGGTACAATCTGCGTAGCGCACGCTTCGGGCGATTGGATAACGATGCCAACTTTAAGTGCCGATCTTGTGACTGTCTCTTCCGGACGCGGTGGCGGCGGAGCCGGCGCATGCTGGGGGGCCCATCACGAGAATAAATATAACCACGAGACTTCTTGCTTGAAAGGCCAGATAGGTGCTTTCGTAGTGAGTTCAGCGATGACAGTCGTGCTTGGAATCGGCGATTGGAGGAGTAGTTCTGAATAAGGATTGGATGTGTGAGCAAATGTAAAGGAGCGGGAGCAGTTTTAAAGTTAGAAGTATTTCCAAGGACAGGAAAAATGGCAAGAGCGGATGTGATAGCAGGAGTATAGAGATTATTATGAGATGCAGGATCCGCAGTGTTGACAGAGGAAGCAGAGAGAGTGGCAGTAGGGGTCTCAGGTGTAAGTGCGAGAGTAGGCGTGTGGACGGAATGAGAAGGATTGGCAATAGGGACCAAGTCGGACATGAGCACAGAAGAATTGATGACGGCGAAAGTAGATGCAGCGGTTGTAGTGGAAGATGGAGCCGTATTAATAGCAGAAGGGGTGGCAGAGACGGGGGTGTGTGCGAGGTAAGGAATAATAGAGGGGGAAGCAGGTTTAACGAAGGCAATTGTAGTGGAAGATGGAGCTGTATTAATAGCAGAAGTGGTGGTATCGACGGAGGTGTTTGCGATGGTAGAGAGAATGGAAGGGGAATCAGGCGTAACTTTGGAAACGGGAGCAGAGTGTAAGAGGCCCCTCTGAACTGATATGAATTCTGTTAGCTCGTTGTAAATGCTCATGAAGGCGTCCTGTATCGGAACGATATCGAGAGGTCTCTCATTGCTCTTATTAGTCGTGGCGACCTGCACGAGTATTTTTTCAAAGCAGTACTTGGCCCCATTAGCATCCGATTCGTGAAAGTCTAACATCTCGTTCCTGATCCCGTGATGTGAAATGGAGCGCCGACACCGGCTGGAAATCGTGGTAATCTCTTCGAGCCTATAACGGAGACTTTTTTGCAAACTTTTAATCGTGCGTATAGGAATGGTAACACCAGCAGAGGGGGTTGGCGATGAGACAGAAATAAGTATAGGACCAGCAGGAGCGAAGGCTGTAGGTGAGATAGGAATGAGTAGAAGACTAGCAGCAGAAGTGGCTGTAGGCGAGACAGGATTGAGTAGAGAACTAGAAGCAGCGGCGGCTGTAAGCGAGACATGATTGAGGAGAGGACAGGCAGCATCGGCGGCTGTAGGCAGTAGAGAACTAGAAGCACCGGCGGCTGTAAGCGAGACAGGATTGATTAGAGGACAGGCAGCATTGGCGGCTGTAGGCAAGACAGGACTTAGTAGAGAACTAGCAGCAGTGGCGGCTGTAAGCGAGACATGATTGAGGAGAGGACAGGTAGCATCGGCGGCTGTAGGCAGTAGAGAACTAGAAGCACCGGCGGCTGTAAGCGAGACAGGATTGATTAGAGGACAGGCAGCATTGGCGGCTGTAGGCAAGACAGGACTTAGTAGAGAACTAGCAGTAGTGGCGGCTGCATTGGAAATAGGATAGCGTAACGGGCTTGTAGCAGCGACGGCTGTAGGCGAGACAAGTTTGAATGGAGGACTAGCAGCATCGGCGGCCGCAGTTGAAATAGGCATAAGTAAAGTATTGGCAGCATAAGTGGCTGTAGATGAAACGAGAATGCGTGGGGGACTAGTAGCAGCGGTGGCTACAGATGAGACGAGTACGCGTGGAGAACTAGCAGCAGTTGTGGCTGTAGTTGAAATAGGAATGCGCAATGGATTTGTAACAGCGGGGGCTGTATATGAAATAGGACAGCGAAAAGTGTTTGCAGCATCGGGGGCTGTAGATGAAACGAGAATGCGTGGGGGACTAGTAGCAGCGGTGGCTACAGACGAGACGAGTACGCGTGGAGAACTAGCAGCAGTTGTGGCTGTAGTTGAAACGGAGACAGGGATTCTTGGGCAAGGTGCCAGTGCTTGCAGTCGGATATTCTTGTATTGTATCTGCGAGATCATTTCTTCGAAGGCGATGGCGGCTTTCTCGGTATCAAGTCGATCCTTGAGGTCCAGTAAGGCATTGGCCTCGGTGATCTCGTCTTGAAGTTTTTTGAATTTCGCAGCATTCTTCTGAGCTGCTGAATAAATGATTTCCATCATATCCGCCTCCGTATCTTTGAGTTTGGCGGTTTGATCACAAAAGTCAGTGACCACAGCAAAAACATGACTTCGTAACATTGTCAAAAGAGATAATTTTCGTGGCATTTTCGCAAATAAATAATAGTTAGTAACCGTTGAGCGAGATCTGAATACAGTCTTGTTTGTTTATTTTTTTTAAATGCTCCAAGCGATGAATATTGACAGATGTGAAAATAAATATATATATAAGAATAGGGATAGATGTCGATATTTTAAATGTATTCTTGTTTACTGTTTTACATATGTTTGCATGTTTGTAGACGATGTAAATAATGATGCGCTAATTGTTTTCTTCCTTTATATTTGTATATGTGAAAAAACAATTATTCCTCCTTAACATAAATATAATGTATTATGTGAAGATTAGTTGTTTATTTATTTTCATGTATACATATTTATGCAATATGCAAGGAAGAACATATATTTATTATTTATTCAATTTTTCTTTATATACTTGACAGCGAAACATTAATATATATTTTGTTTATTTCATTTGTAAATAAATATATTCGAAACAATATTTATTTTTAATAAATATTATGATGTCTTCATATGAAAATTATTTTTATAATTAATTTCCAGCTATTGGCTTAGCTCGTAGCGAATGAAGGAGAGGCGCCTTTTGCAAGAGGGGAAATATAAGAAAGTCGATGGTGGGAGATGAATGCAAGTTTATTGCATCAAAATTTGTAATGTCGGGAGAATTTGTTGAATGTTGTAATCTGACCGTTTTGTTTTGTTGAATGTATATATAGAGATTTGAATATCTGAATGTATGTAGAACACGTATTCACAGAAGAACAAAGGAATTTTGATTTCGCACTAATAGGCACTTGTGCATGCGAAAGGGCACTGTTTCTGTCCACTGATTTAGGTCACCAAAATGTGGGGCACTGTTTATATTCCCGGGTTTCGGCACCAAAATGTAACGGCGTACACCAGGGTGGGAGAGCGTGTAGGAGGACTGAAGGGCCGGACTGAATAACAGCTCTTCAGTATTGGGTAAATGAACAACACTTCACACAAATATATATAATGCAACAATTTATTACCCGCTATTTGGCGGGGGTGAAATATACATAAGATTATGATTGGTGAGAGAATTAAGCGAAAGGGGCGAGATCGACTCGCGAACAACGAAACACGACGGCTCCACTTGGAGCTTTGAAATATACGGAAATATGCTGGTCTTCCATCCGAGCACGAACGGAGGAAGAAAGGTATGAATGACTTCACCTCGAACTGGTACAAGCGAGAGTCCGAGCGAGAGTGTCCTGCAAGCCTTCAGTCCAACATCGAGAGACGGCCGGCGACTCAGCCGCCCTCTAGCGGCAGACAGCGGGCCAGAGACAACAATATGAAGAAGGCGTCGGGGCGGATAATTTTAGGGTAGTGTAGCGACTGAACAAACTTATTTATTGAGATTTTCATCTATCAATAATTACTTTAATTAAGAAAAAATCAATTAAGATGAATTTTGATGAGGTCCAGACCTAGCCAGATCGTTTTTTCATCCTCAAAACTTGTTAATAGATTTTGTTTCATCAAAATCGGTAGGGCCGTTTTCAAAATAGAACCAAGATACAAATAAATAAATTTATATAAATAAATAAATAAATATGCAATTTTTGCTCGTTTAATAAGAGATAGATAGATAAGACGGACGTTTCGTCACTATATTTGCGACTTCTTCAGCGAATTATTCTTCAACTCAATTGTCTGATAATTTTATGTGAAACATTCTATCATTTTCAATTTTTCTTATTCTTAAACATATTAATTTTTTATTTACAGTTAAAACAAAGATCAACTGTGGCTTTTGTTTTAAGTGTAAAGAAAAAATTAATAAAAATTGAAAAAGAAAGAATGTTTCACATAGACAATTGGGTTGAAGAATAAGTCGCTGAAGAAGTCGCAAATATAATGACGAAATGTCCGTCTTATTTAATATAAAACGGTGAATTTAATTTATTTATCCAATTTCCTACGATCTTATAAACTAATTAAATTATGGATACGATTCAGCAAACAGTTTATCCATTATTATTAAAAAATTATTACCTTTTGTAAAAATGGTTCAATTCTCCATATACGAAGGGTTTGATCTTTTGACCATGTAATGAGTTGATAGTCAGAGGAATCTAAAAAAAAAAATATATATACTTTTATGGCATACGAGTTTTTTTTTTGGTAGCTAATCTATATAGGTATTTTTGGGTTATAGATTCTTTCAAAACAGGGTTTCTCGAGAAGCCATCGCTTAGGGCCGGTTGTATGTCGCAAAGTAAATGCTTTTTACTTTGCGACATACAACCGGCCTAAGAGTAGAATGGTGATTATATTATAAATCGAGAAGAAGAACTTATGTTCGAAACTCACTCATAAAATGAATTAATTTTAAAAGATTTTATACGCAAACAGCGACTTTCTGAGATGACTGTGTATTAAAATTTCAAGGTTACTAACTAAACTACAAAGAGGGTCAGATTGGCCGAGTCCTTCTGAACAGGAGACCCGGCTTCAAACCAGACTTAATGCAAAACAGACAAAAATTTGACCGGCTATAATTTGGATCCTACACCAATTTACACAGACTCTCGCATAAACACATGCATAAAGGGATTATTATCAGCTTTGTTCCCAAAATCATACAAAAAAAACAAACTATTTCATATATCATTCTGTAGAAATGATCCAGAAATTGAATTTATTTTCATAAAGATGGATAGATGTCACAACTATAATTTTAAAGACAACGCTGGACGAGAATAACAAAAAGGGGATCAAAACTCATTATCTTTAAGTAGATGACGAAGAATAAGAAACTAAAATAAACAATCGTATGTTTCCTACATTTGATTCAATCGCGAATCGAATGCAGCTGATTTTTGTCAAATATTAAGTGAAAATAATATCTGAACTTATATATTTCTAACTTGTAATAATGAAGTTAAATAAATTTATAATTTTCTCATATATATCTTGTTCAAAAAAGAGCGATCAAAACAATTATCATTAATGTGTTAATTATTCTTTAATATATTAATGAGAAAATTAAAAATTTATTTAACTTCATTATTTCAAGTTAGAAATAAATAAGTTCAGACATTATTTTCACTTAATATTTGACAAAAATCACCTGCATTTGATTCGCGATTGAATCACATATAGGAAACATACGATTTATTATAGAGGAGGCTAAAATATTGGAAATGTTGTTTGGCCACAGGAAGTAAGTAAGTAAGTAAGTATTAATAGAGAATACATAAGTTTAAATACCTTCTCTAAGATTTCTCCATTCAAATTCTAGCACTACATCTGTGTGCCCTACAAATGTATGTACAGGAGAAGTTTGATTTGCAATATTCCAAAGAAGAAGAGAATTCTCCCCGCGTCTCAATTGAGGAACAACAACCGTAATTAATCCTTGGCCAAAAGGCTAAAAAAATGGCATAAATAAATTAATAAAATCATTTTAATTTTTTAAGAAAATTTCTTTTGTTTTATTTAACTGTATATCTTGCTCTCCAGACTGGTGAATTGGTTGTAAGTGTGCTTTCAGCTCGTCGAGGACTTGTGATATCAAAAAATTTAACAGTACAATCTTGACTTGATGTTGCGATTTTATTTTCATGAATAGGACTCCAATCCAGGCCATGGATCTTAAATATAAATGAATTATTATGTTATTTTTGCATAAATTTAGGAGAATTTGATTGGGCGTGAAAAAGTGGGAACCTTAATATGTTAACATTTCATCATGAATACTTATTATTAATTAAGTAAAAAATATTTGATAATTATGTTAAATAATTGTTAAAAATAATTATTAAGAATTTTTTTTAGATCTAATTGATTCATGAATTTTGTTTATTTGATGTCGTATAAAAAAAATAGTTCTTATGAAAGTTGTTCAGTTTTTTTTGTAGATTAAGTAGACATATAGAAAAATATAGGTTTCCATTTAAAAAACAGAACTTGACATTGAAATACCCTTGAAAGCTTGACAAACAATAGCGTAGTTTAGTTTCCATCCCGATATAAACAAACTTTTATTTGAAACTTTTTTCCATATAATACAGATAAAAAACTCACCCGGTATAATTGAAATAGGTAATAATAATTTTTGCATTCATCAAAATACAGCCTAATATAATATGATTTTTGAAAAAATTTTGGTTTGTTGGAACTATTTAAAATTATAGGGCCCTCAAATTATTTACGCCCGTTATTAGGTTATTAGGTAATTATCTTGGTACTATTTCAATGGATTTAAAATACCTTAGCAAGATGAGCAGTTAAATATTGAACTGGAGCTGTTCCTTTTCTTTGATCCCATAGTTTGATCTCTCCTTCATGTGCAGTTGCTAATAAAAATCGAGATAATCTATTCCATTTAACTTGAGTAGCTCCAGCTAAAAAAATATCAATTATTAAGAGTAAAAAGAAAAATTTAATTTAATTGGGTATGAAATACATTATAATAATACGATATTTTATTAAAATATATGAATATATTATAAAGAGAAACAAAGAGGTTTTCTTCTGCTTGATGCAAATAAACATACACACATATATATATTATTTATTTGTTTGAGACTATAGTTTCGAAGGCTTGGCCTTCATCATCCAGTGGTTTTTAATTATAAATATTTTTTTCATGGGGTCAGTTTCGCATGAATATTGAAAATTTTTTGATCTTTTACTTAGCCGAGAGCCAGTTAGAATTAAAAAATATATATATATATTAACTCTTTTGAGTTGATTTTGATATTCTTATACTTCATATTTATAAATTTCTTCCAAAAGATAAGTGATGGAATAAATTGTATATTCTAGAATGTTCAGAATATTTCGTGTTAGAAATAAATAGAGAATTTATTTTTATACTTTTTATTACAAAGATTAATTAACAGTTTCAGTAGAAAATGGCTGATAATCAATCTTTAGTATTTAATTTATTATTTGCTTTTAGTTGTAATTATGTTATTTGTTTTGGAACTATTCAATTCATAAATATAGAGATTTGTAAAGTTCGGCATCCGACAATTGTTTTGCATTTTATTGCCGGGTTAAAAGTTTTATATTCGGCCTTTAGTAATTCGAAATCTTTTGACTAGAACACTCAGTCAGTAGTAATCTAGCATATAAAATATATACCTTAAATTAAGGCAATGCAGTGTTAGTTTTTAGTAAAATAATTTTCAATTAAAGAGGTTAAAGGTTTTTAGTGTTACACAGTTAAAAATACCGAGTCTGTGTTAACCACACGACAGAAGTGAAAACTGATACGGCATTTATAATTTTAAGTAATATAGGTATATATATAATAAGAAATTATATTAATGATTATATAATGGATATTGGTTGAACGAATCAGGAATAAGGCACATTAATATTTATTTTTATATTCACCAAGTAATAATATTTACAATCTATACAACTATAATAGTGTGTCAATTACTCAGGTAAATTTTGCTCTGAATGATCTTCTTCATTTCTAACATAATCTATATATATATATAAAATTAAGGTTTTGTCTGTACATTGCTCAAAATCACGCCAAATTTTGGTTGCACACGTTTCAAGCAAAGTTATGTACGAAAACACCCTCAACAAAATTCCTGTCTGTCTGTCTGTTTCAGTGGTTTCCGCGAAAAGTTGCTCAGGATTCACGTTGATTATTATGAAATTTCATATTTGTATCAGATGTTTTCTAACTTACGTTTATAGCTATATAACGTTTTGATATTTTGACCACAAAAGGGGTATGGGGGGGGGGGGGCGCAGGAATGAAAATTATCAAATAACTCCTAAACTATTAACTCTACGGCAAATTTTATAATGAGCAAAGTTGTAGGGGATGTGATTTCTGACTTTTGTTTAAAAAAATTCCCCCCAAAAACCAGGAAAAAAGGGGGAGGGTGAAAAATATGTAAACTCTTGCCCTTGGAGGAAACTCAGCCAAATTTTGTATACATAATCTGTGGGCCTCTAGAGAGCTAGAAATGCAAAAACTAACCACCCAAAATGGGGGGAGGGTCAAAAAATGAAAATTCTTACTCTTGGAGCAAACTCAACTAAATTTTGTATACATAATCTGTGGGTCACTAGAAGGCTAGAAATGCAAAAACTGTGTGCGGGGGTGGAGTGATGGGGGGGTTAGGGCATGGGGGTGCGGGGTGGAATGGGGGTGGAGCGCGGGGGGGGGTGCATGGTTGGTGGAGTGGGGGGTTGAGGGTCCAGTGGCGTAGTGGGGTGGTACAGGGGTGGGGTGCAGGATGGAGTGTTGGGGTGATAGTGTGGGGGCGGTGGTTGGGCACGGGTGCATGGTGCGGGGGTGGGGGTGCGGGTGCGGGGGGTGGGGGGGTTCGTGGGTTCGAGGTGGGTGGGTTGCGGGATGGAGTGTTGGGGTGGTTGTGTGGGGGCGGGGGTTGGGCACGGGTGCTGGGTGGGTTTCGGGGGGTGGTGGGTGGGGTTCGTGGGTTGGGGGTCCAGGGGCGTGCTCCCTGGTTAGCAAGAGGCCGCCGAAGGCGGCGCCTGCAGCTAGTCTAAGAATAAAACAATAGGTTTATGGTAACTGAATTATGATATAAATAGTTCTGATTCAAATCTATTTAAATATTAAAAAAAAAACTAGGTCAATCGTCGTTCCATATTTTATTGTGCTCTCATATGGATCATTTGATATATTAACATTTATTGTTGATTTAATAGATTCACTAAAGTTTTTGATTTATCTTTTGAGAAATTCAAACATTGAAATCTCTATTCAAAATCATAGGAAATTTATAGGGAGGTATCTCCTTAGTAATTTAGGAATGTTTCTATCGAGAAGATCTTTTTAACCGACTTCAAAAAAGGAGGAGGTTCTCAATTCGACTGAGTTTTTTTTTTTTTTTGTCTATGTTACCTGATATCTTCGCCAATTGTGAACCGATTTTGATGATTTTTTTGCATTAGGTTCAGTCTAGTTTCCGATTGGTCCCGTTTTTTTTTCATTGGTATTAGACTTTTTTGCTATGTTTGTTCAGGCATAACTTCTTTGTTTATGAACCGATTTCGATTATTCTTTTTATATTGGAAAAAGGGTACCTTAGGGGTAGTCCCATATTAATTTGGTCAAGTTCTGATGATATGATCAATGACGAATTAACGTAAATTTCCAATTCTTATGAGAAAATAATCGAATTTATAATAATAAATAAAATCTTTTATAAAAAAATCAATCTTAAAACGTTCATTTAAAACCCGCAAACGTTTCTAGAGAATTTCTATATTTATGAATTTAATTTTATTATCATTTTCTGATTCAATCGCCCGGCGCTTTCTCTTACGAGATGCATGCAAGGTATTATATTAAGTCACTATATTAATAACATCACTAAAAAGAGAAAAATAAAAATAATTTTTATAAAAAAAATAAATAAAACCGACTTCAAAAAAATTAAATGCAGCAAATAAAATAATAAGAACTCAAAAATAAAATGAAATGCACTAAAAGGTATAAAATAATTATCTAATTTAGTTACAACGAAACGACGAAATATTAACATGAAATCATTTTTTGAAGTCGGTGCCAAACATATACATTTTATGAATCAAACTCGACAGATTTTACTTAGTACGATTGGAGGGTACGCTCGCAATATATAGTTTGTTTAGCACCGACTTCAAAAAGTGATTTCATGTTAATATTTCGTCGTTTAGTTGTAACTATAATCTTTAAAGAATTTGGTG
The DNA here is from genome assembly GCA_024734495.1 of Forficula auricularia. NCBI lineage: Eukaryota > Metazoa > Arthropoda > Insecta > Dermaptera > Forficulidae > Forficula > Forficula auricularia. The sequence goes on along the minus strand of JALMQS010000087.1, from coordinate 2,600,432 downwards.
TCGGTTCTAGGTGAAACATTGTAATAACAAATATATGTTTTATTTGTGAAACCCACCTAGAAAAATATATTTTTACTTATTATCTAGTTGTAACTAAATTAGATAATTATTTTATACCGTTTAGTGCATTTTATTTTATTTTTAATTCTTATTATTTTTTTTGTTACATTTAATTTTTTTGAAGTCGGTTTTATTTTTTTTTATAAAAATTATTTATAGTTTTTTTTTCCAATTTGTTAAAATTTTGTATTTATATGTATCTGAATTTTATGTTAAAATAATAAAAATGATTATATCTATTAATAGTTTTATTTCATATTTCTTTTCTATTAATTTTATTTTAAGAAATAGTAATTTTTCTTATTTTTAAAATTTCTCAAAATATATTAATAATCAGATTCTTGATTGCTATTCCTAATAATAATATTAATCTTTATTTGAAAAGTTTTTTGTTTTGCCGAGAGTAGCAGAGTTGTTGATTCATAAAGAGAAACAAAGAGGTTGTCCTCTGCTTGATGCAAATAAACATACACACATATATATATCGAAATTATATATCTGTATATATAAATTTTCAACCAAAATTGTTAAATATTTTGAGAGATAGTAATTATAAAAAGCAATTTTAAAGAAAGGCATTTTAAGGGAAAAGATTTAAAAACATTTCATTGTAGGTATATATGGTATATTCAATTGTATGGACATACCATTTTAATAATAATTTAACATAAGAAAACTCATCAGCTTTGGTTGATTAATAATGTCGTTAACTATGGAAAGAGAATGACATTCTGCACAGAAAAACGTACTATGTTGTGAAAAGCCAGGGTGATAATGGCGTGAGAATATCCGCTGAAACGTCTCAAAAGTCTTTCGTGAAAATAAATAGTTAGAATATAAGGAAATTTTGTATTTCTTTTTCCCAACGAAGACATTCCATTTGTTTCCAAAGTTTTCAAGAGTCTCATAAAACACCAAATTTATAATAACATTTGTTAGAAAATCCTAAGATGGTGTCATCTATTAAATCCGATGGAATGGAATATTTTTAATTATATGTCAGAGGGGTTGTTTTTCACCCCCTCGGGAATCGAACCCGAGTGCCAGTAACAGCAATCCGGGCCATCTGGCTCACCTGCGGGATAGGAACCTCTCTGACATATGTAAACGCGTAAAATATTTTACTCAAAGATTGTTATCTTAATTTGTAAAATTTCGCGATATCTATTACCATCGGCAAATTAACATCTTTCATATTAAATTAGGAAAAGTCATTCCATTGCCCTTCGAATTTTGAATTTCTTCAAAATTCGAAACACTCAACCACCTTTATTTAAATTATATGGCATGGCTATATGTTTAAATTTAGAATCACTATATCGCGAAATTTTACAAATTAAGATAACAATCTTTGAGTAAAATATTTTACGCGTTTACATATGTCAGAGAGGTTCGTATCCCGCAGGTGAGCCAGATAGCCCGGATTGCTGTTACTGGCACTCTGGGTTCGATTCCCGAGGGAGTGAAAAACAACCCCTCTGACATATAATTAAAAATATTCCATCCCATCGGATTTAATAGATGACACTATCTTATGATTTTCTAGTAAATTTGAATCTATTACCATCGGCAAATTAATATCTTTCATAATATTTGTAATGATCTATTAGTGGAATTTAAAGTTAAAAACCAAGTAATAATTAAAAGGAAATTGAATAAAAATGTAAATATACATTTTTATCGAGACAACCACTTGTGAATAATTATTTCAATTAACAAAAAAAACCCATCAAAAACAACTTAGCCGAAGATGAGACTGTGACAGATCGAATCGCTAAAACAAAACCCTCCTAACCCGTGAATTTTAACCAAATCTTTAGAGCCGTTTTCGAGAACACGATTGGATATATATATATATACAAGATTTGCTCTTTTAATATAATAAGATAAGATAATCAACGAAATTTCCTAATGATAATACTATTTCCTCCTTTTTTGAAAGTATCCTTTTTGCAAATTTCAGTTCAAAGATAAATAAGAACATTTTCTAATGAAATTGAAAGACATACCAACTGCGGATAATGCAAGGGCTGGCCGACGAAAATCTCGAGCATCCCATACATAAATAAAGGTATCAATTGAACAAGTAGCAAGAAGATTTGCATCAAAACGATGCCAATTGAGATCACTAACAACACGAGTATGCGATCGAAGAGTATTGATCAGATTTATATCTCCACTATGTTCCCATGATAATATTTCGACTCGCTGATTACTCTAAAATAAATAAAAATAATAAGTAATATACATTTTTTTTTACAAAAAAGTTGGCAGTTCTACGGTAATTGTGTCGCCTGGATCTGACGATGGATTCCTATAGTACTCACCAAAATAAGAAGAAAATGAAGAATACCATTTTTCGAGATTTCGCTTAGTTTTCGAGATATCCAGTTTAAAAAATACTGTTTTCTTTATTTATTTTCTTTTATTTATCGATAGTTTTTTTATAGAAACCACGGAAACCGTAGTATCATGGGTTCCGTGTGGCGCCGCTACTGACGACGGATTCTTTTAGAAAATTATTATTAATTAAAAAATAATTAGTAAATGCCCAAAAAAATTCGAATATGTAATAGTCGTTGCCGGTTCGGTTAAGATATATTCAGTTCGGCTCGGTCTTGGCTAACGCCAACTAAAAGACCACCTAAAAACCAGCCCGAAATGAAGATATACGAGCCGAACTCAATATATCTTAACCGAACCTTCCAAAGTTTGTTCGGGAACCCATTTTTTTATCTAAATGAACCGAGATGATGAATAGAACCGAACCTATGGAAAGTTCTAAAAGTGAAAATTGCCAACCTTCACTGGCTAAAGCTGGCCAAGGCTGGAGTAAACAAAAATCTGGTCAAACTCATAGCCAATTACCTGGAAAATAGAGACTTCGAAGTAAGGCATGGTCCCGTATTCTCGATCAGAAGACAAATTAGCTCGGGTGTACCACAGGGCTCCAAAATAGCCCCGCACCTATTTAATTTCTATGTAAGCGACCTGCCGATACATCAGGGAATAATGGCAGCACAATATGCAAACGACACGGCTTTTGTGGGCTGTAAAAACTTTACCCAAGGGACAATCAAGCTCCTGAATAGCCAACTGGCTACGGACAATGATTTCCTCATAACGTGGCACCTGAAACTAAATGTTAACAAATCGGAGGCTGTCTGGTTCAAAGCAAGGAAGAAATATTCCAGATTCCATCTCACTGCCGGAGAAGAAAAAATTCCTTGATCTAGCCATGCTCGCTCGCTACCTTGGAGTATGGATAGACAACAAGGGCGGATCCAGGGGGTGGAGCGACCCCCCCCCCCCCATAGAGGCTAAAAAACAATTTTTTATTTTTATTTTTAATTTTAATGAACTTAAAATATGAGATATGAAACTTGTAAAAAAATAAATAAAAAAAAAACATTTATTTTTTCAAAAAATTTTAAAATTGAAAATAAAGTTCTATGTGTGTGTGTGTGTGTGGGGCGGCGTCTCCGCACCCCCCCCCCCCCCCCGCCTGGACAATTCGATCGCGACACACTTTCGAGATAAAAAGTAGATCTTATATACATCGGGCACCTTATATACATTCTCCCCCCCCCATAAAAAATTCCTGGATCCGCCCTTGATAGACAAAGGACTGAACTGGAAAACCCACACAACCAAAGCTGCGGCCGCAGCAAAAACGGTCAGTAAGGCCCTGAGACCACTCCTCACCCAGAAGAGCCCGATCCCTATTGACTCAAAAATTTTGCTTCCCAGGTCCATCACGCGGCCCACACTTACATACGGTTATCCAGTAAGGCACAACACGGCGGAATCGAATCTACAGCGCCTACGCAGAGCGAACATCAAAGCCCTCCGCCTGATTGCCGCACTTCACCAACGCGGAAATACACGTGGCCTTAGATATAGAACCACTAACGGATCTGACAAACCGTCTAAATGCAAAATTCTACAGAAATGCAAACTCCCACGACAATCTTCTAATCAAGAAAAACGGGAAAAATGCAAACGCCAAGCCGTACGGTAAAACGTACAAAAAATGTACAAAATCAACCAACAGAGGGCCGCAATAATGGGAAGTTCATCCCTCCCCCCAAATAGCATAGGGTTTTCTTCTCTTTGTTTCTTTTTTTTCAACTCTAGTTAATCAACAGGAATAATCAATAATATGTACAAAAGTCATTTTCCTATAAATATAACAATGTATAAAATAAAATTGAATTAGGCTAATTTCAAATCAGTCGAATCAAGATGCAAGCATCGATCCCGACTCTCCCTCCCCAATGAAAACGAGACCGGCAAATGTTATTGTTAAAAGTACGGTCTCGCTCTCTGAAGGGAGGACTAAATTACTTGTTTATTGTATTATACAGGGTGCATAGGAAAGTCCCTTTAACCTGAAAATACTTGCGAACGGAGAGTGCTACAGCCACGCAAGTGAGGTAACGGTATAGTAAAGCGACTATGCCCGACCTAATGCAAACGACACCAGATCCCCTAGTGGCGAAATGTAGAAGTTAGCCATTGTAAATCGAAAACGAAAAGAGATAGAGCAAAATTTCCAATTATAAAGTTTTAGAGCATCAATTAATTAGTACGAAACGATATTTGGTTTACACGGAAAGGATAAATTACTGCCTGTATCCAAAAATGTCTGTAATCTATGCGCAACTGTTCTACTCTACATATTTACATTTTGGAAATGTAGCAGTGTGCAAATGCGGTTTGTGACTTTGTACTGTACTGTAATGTCTGAAAACTTTAATTTCCATTTAAAATTTTAGTTTAAAAGGTGTTGGCGCTCGCTTGATACAAACAACATAATCTCATAGCATAAAATTATTGATGGCAGACGATAATTTTATTCCTAATGTATTGATCTAAGTACATACTAGTATTTATTCATTAAATTGTGCATATTTCTTCTTTCCTCTGGCTATTCCTTTCAAATATTTACACAAAATGAAGTGCATCGATTTTTGATATTTTTGGGGTATACAGGCGCCAATTTATCTTATCCGTGTAAACCAAATATCGTTTCGTACTAATTAAGTGATGCTCTAAAACTTTCTAATTGGAAATTTTGCTCTATCTCTTTTCGTTTTCGATTTGCAATGGTTAACTTCCACATTTCGCCACTAGGGGCGCTGGTGTCGTTTGCATTAGGTCGGGCATAGTCGCTTTACTATACGGTTACCTCACTTGCGTGGCTGTAGCACTCTCCGTTCGCAAGTATTTTCAGGTTAAAGGGACTTTCCTATGCACCCTGTATATTTATTGTATGAAAAATTTTATGTAAATAAACACCTTTAAAAACAAAACAAACAAACGCCCAGTGGCCCTCACTTGAGACAATTTGAGACATCACAGTCCATAAACTCAATTTCAGTTCAAATTTCTTGTTTAAAATTATATTTTTACTTTCCTACTTATTTCGTCTAGTTCTAAAAGAATCCGTCATCAGATAGCGGCGCCACACGGAACCCATGGTACTACGATTACGGAAATCGTGGCTTCTATAAAAAACAATTGATAAATAAAAGAAAATAAATACAAAAAACAGTATTTTTTAAACTGAATATCTCGAAAACTAAGCAAAATCTCAAAAAAATGGTATTCTTCATTTTCGTCTTATTTTAGTGAGTACTATAAGAATCCATTGTCAGATCGCGGCGCCACAGTTACCGTAGAATCCACAAAAAGATTCATGGTGCTGACTAAATATTTTAATAATTACTAGAAAGTGCACAAAGATGTTTATTAGCTGAACTTGGGTTCCATTCTGCGACACCCACTTCATATTTGCTATGCCTTGGAATTTTATAAAGAGTATCCGAAGGATCATCTAGATTTTTAATAGCCAAATATCTTCGCCTAAAAATAAGTTGTTTTTTTTCATAAAATAATTAGTAGGTATTTTAATTAATTCATTGCATACATACCCTGCTAAAAGTACATAAGAACCAGACCAATCAACTGCCATCGCGCTCGCCTAGAAAAATAAATATTTTAACGTTATACTATTGAATGAAAGTAGAGGCAAACATTTGTTGTGTGTTGGATATGGTCAAGTATTGTAATCGTGCATGAAAAAAGTGTTTTTTTTTCCTTCTTTTTTTCGAAATATCTCAAAAACGGCTGAAACTATTTTGATTAAAAAAATTGAGCGAAACCATGGCATTTCGCTCTACAAAAAAGCCCTAATATGGGAACATCGAAAAAATTATATTTTTCGAGATAATAATTGTTTTGTCAAAATATCTGTTAGTCTGTCTGTTAGTTAGTCTGTGCGTTACCAAATTTTTGTGGACGAGCTAGCTCAAAAACTAGTGTGAATATCCAAACCAAATTTCCCAAGTAGTTTTTGGTCCATTGAGATTAAGAGCTGATTAAATTTTGGTTAATGGGGGTCGGGGGGGGGGGGGGGTTAAAAATAAAAAATCTAGGCAATTTGAGCAAACTCAACCAAATTTTGTATACATAATCAGTTGGAACCAGAAGTCTAAAAATGCAAAAACTAACCGCTCAAAATGGGGTAGGGTCAAAAAATGAAAATCTAGGCCCTTGTACCAAACTCAACCAAATTTTGTATAAATAATCAGTGGGCCCCCAGGAGTCTAAAAATGGAAAAAATAACCCCCCTCCCCTACATGATTATAAATAATTTTATTAAATATTAAATATAAGTGAGAGGTTGTATGGTAAAGTCAAGTGGATGGCCACATCAGAACAAGTCAACTTATTTTTCTATGATGTTAATATAGTTACCCCGGAATAGGGATGATGAATTATTTTAATATATTGATATAGCTTATAGCGCTATATCGATACATAAATATATCGCAGCAAATATATCGATATATTTTTTTATTAATTCTTTTTAGATATTAACATATCAAAAAACTAACCAGTAATTGTAACCTATTGAGAAATAAAATCATCCTATGATTGTTAAAATAATTTAATCTTAAAAATACATTTTTTTTTTATATTCAAAGCTAGTTTTACCTAAGGTTATATAAGAAAATCAGTAGTCAATAGTCATAGTCATGTGGAGTACATTTTTTAAATTTAAAAATTAACTTTAAAAAAAAAAACGCAAAAAACATGAAAAAACTACTTTCCACAAAATGATTACAAAAACAAAATTTTGGACAGTCTCTTTCTTGGCAGTCAGACGGCTCTACTACTTTACCATACAAGGTATGGTCAAGTATTGTAATCGTGCATGAAGAATGTGGGTTTTTTCCTTCTTTTTTTCGAAATATCTCAAAAAGGGCTGAAACTATTTTGATTAAAAAGATTGAGCGAAACCATGGCATTTCACAAAAAAGCTCTAATAAGTGAACATCGAAAAAATTATATTTTTCGAGATAATAATTGTTTTGTCAAAATGTCTGTTAGTCAGTTAGTTAGTCTGTAGAGTTACCATATTTTTGTAGACGAGTTTGTTTATGGACAGATCGCAATTTCAAAATATATCGATCATGAGATTTTGAGGAATTTTAGAAATTCTAAGGGCCGGTTGTATGTCACAAAGTAAATGCTTTTTACCACTAACCAAGGGTAGATGGTAAATGGAGGGACTGGGATGGCCAATCAGATGACAGACACTGAAAGTTCCTGTCATCTGATTGGCCATCCCAATCGCTCCATTTACCATCTACCCTTGGTTAGTGGTAAAAAGCATTTACTATAGACACACAACCGGCCCTAAGAAAGTTATTTAAAGGACATATATATTCCAATTATCTCCAGGAGATCCACAGAATAGTTGTATGTGCGTCAATCTTCTGAGAATATTCTTTTCTGAATATTCCAAGAATGCGCAACTAGGAATATTTCGGGAAAGGAATTTAATGTCCTACACGAATATTTTAGTTCTAAGAAAATTCCCAGAATATCTACGAAGATTGAAAGATTATTCACAGGATATTCCAATGTCCAGAGAAGATATTATCAGAATATTTATAGATTATTCTTGTGCTACCTGGGTTAGATAATCTATTGTCTTCTACTTTGAAATGAAAGTGGAAGTAGGTGTAAAGGATTTTAGGTCGCAGTTCACCCCTCGATTAAACCGGATCATCCTATATTTTAATTAAATTTGGTACATATGCCCTTTATAGTATAAACTAAAAAAAATACCAAATTTCATCTTTATATATCAACCGGTTTAGAAAATAAGACTACTTAGGGCCGGTTGTATAGTAAATGCTTTTTACCACTAACCAAGGGTAGATGGTAAATGGAGGGACTGGGATGGCCAATCAGATGACAGGAACTTTCAGTGTCTGTCATCTGATTGCTATCCCAATCCTCATTACCATCTACCCTTGGTTAGTGGTAAAAAGCATTTACTTTGTGACATACAACCGGCCCTTAGAATATTCTGGGGATATTGTGTGTTAACTGGGTAATGAATTCTAAATAATTCCAAAGACGGAGTACACCTAATTCCAATCGCGGTTCACCCCCCCCCCCGTGTTTAATTAAGCACTGTGTTGAATTGAGACTCTGAAATGACCATAAACTAGAATATTTCTATACATACTTGAAGATCGCGATGTTCTGCAGCTGTAAATTCGCTGCTCCATCTTGTTGCCATTTTTTTAAAATATTGTAAAAATGATAAAATATATTATAAAAAAAATATTTAGGTAATTGTATTCATGTATTCAGAGTTTTGAAACTAAAAACAAAAGAAAAAACTTTTTTTTTAATTAATTCTTAAAATAGAGATTAAAATTAAGCTATTTACCAGGTTCTATTTGTTAAAATGTGATATTATTAATATATAATTTTAGTTACTAGAGAATTTGAACTGATCCAAGTTATTCAACCATCCATTATGACATTTAATAACAATGAGTAAGCGGCAAAGTTTTGTCCTCGGACAAACAATACGTCAAGTGTTATTATTCATCATTTCCAATGAGAAAAGAGTAATTGGAAAAAATAGAATATAATAATTAAAACTTTATATTCTTAGATAATGTATAAATTTAAAAATCATATAATATGAAATTGTATTCGATAAAATTTATATTTATATATATATTTATGTTTTCAAAATTAAATAATTACAATATTTGCAAAAATACAAATCAACAAAATTAAGAAAAGAGTATATTTCTATGAAAGTATATAACAAAGATAAATTGTTTTTATAAGGAAATTGAATTTTAATAATTCTCAAAGATTTAATCGACGGTGCTGCCACACGAGCTTAGATAAAACTAGAAGAATTTGAAATTTTTTTAATTTAAATGATAAGATTTAAAAATAATGAGTTCTTTATAATAATATCACACTTCCATGAATAAAAAATATATTTTTATTTTAGATCCTCTCAAAAAAATTTCATTCCTTTCAAAGAAAATAAAGTGATGTGCAATGATAACTTTGTCATACATCTGCCCTCTCTGTTTCAATTAGAGTACTTTATTCCTATAAGTTAGTACTTTGTACCTTCTAGAACAGTGATTCCCAACCGGTGGTTCGCAAACCCCTGGGGGTTCGCAGTGTTTGCAGAGAGGGTTCGCGAAAATAATATTGTAATGGCAGATTTTTTAAAACGCCATTAAAATCAAAAGCAAAAAAAAAAAAAAACAAAAATTAAAGAACACGCCCACTGTAAAACAGATTGTTCGCTGCCTGTTTGTTAGAAATCTATAATGAATTTCAATATTTTCATTTCTTTTTTCCTTATTTGTTTTTCAAAATTACTTCATCAATATCAAATTATATCAACAATTTTATACATTATAATTTATTCCTCTTATTCAAGTAATCAAATACTATTCTCTTTTTATTACCAACATTTATTTATATTTAAAACATTTTATCAATGTGATTAGTATCATGTTCTGCTTTATATTTAAAATCATTGGAGCAGTTTTCCCTTCTATGTAATATTTTTTTACAATACAATTGGAAATAAATATCAAATTAAGGCAGTTTACTACAGATTTTAGAATTAGATACTTGGAGAATAGTGTTGTATTAACGGACGTTCATACATAGGCTTAGCACTTGTAAAGCTTGAGTGATAGTGATACTGTGACTGTCAAATTCTCGTGTAAATGATTTAATAATTAGTAATTTAATTATTATTATAGCTTATTTTTATTATGGATCGATGGTTAAAAACGGGTAGTTTAGAAACGAGACATGATAATCGAGATGATAGTACTGAAAGCTGTAATAGTGAGGTACCGTTTCACAAGACGAAAAACAAAGGAAATGATGATAGAAAAGGGAAAAAGCGAAAATATGACAGCGACTATCTACAATTGGGTTTTCATTTTACTGGGGATGAGTCGGAACCTAAACCGCTTTGTATTATATATGTAACGAAGTTCTTGCCAACAGCAGTTTAAAACCATCACTTCTTCGTAGATCCCGACACACAAAGTCATTAACGACTACATAGGGGGTTCGTCAAATTTTTTCGGACCTTTCTTTTGGTTCGCGAGAAAAAAAGGTTGGGAAACACTGTTCTAGAACAATAAATTTAAAAATTTTGGTAAAAATGTAGTCTACTCTGTGACGTCATATGGAAACAAGCCCATTTTTTTATCTAATCGAACAAGTGGCGTAGCCAAGGGGGGGCAAAGGGAGCGACCCGCCGCCACCAAAATCAAAAAGGGGGGGGGGCAAGAAATTTGAGAAAATAAGTACCCTTTTATTTGTTTTGTTTTCTATTTATATGTATAAGGTAGTTGTTTCACCATAAGGGTTTTCTTAGGATTTTTTTGAAATTTAGAGAGATTATTATTTAAATACTTCTGCATCGATTGGTGGTAAAATGAAATTGATGAACAATATAGTTCCGGAGATATTTAATTCCAAAGATAGTTTTTCAGACTCTTTAACATAGCGCTATACGGGATATCGAAAAGTTTACATACTTACCAATTTAATTATAATTAAGAAACCCTTCTTACCATTTTTATAAAAAACTAAACCAACATTAAACAATAACCAATACATTTTTTAAGAAAATTTTAATTCATAGTTACAACACAGTTTCTGAGATAATAATGAATAAATAATGAAAAATGTATAATGGAAAATTTACTAAAAACAAGCTGGCAAAACTCATTTATTTAACCTAAAAAGTGGGTTAACTTTTGTAATTTTTTTGACGTTTTTTCTCTTCAGCCATTGTCATAACAGCTTTTAATCGCTTATTAAGAACTTTTTGTTTTATAAATCTCCCTTTATAATGTACTTTATCTGACATTTCTATGATAAAATCTATACAAGATCCGACAATGTATCCAAATTTGTCAAACGAGCACGGGATTGGCTAGAATCGGTACATAAACAGCAAAAAGTTTTGGGCTTATGAATTATGAATCCTTATTGTCTGTTCTATATACTCTACCATTAACTTTTTGTTAGTATTGTCACGAAACAACTACCTTAATTAAAATAAAATTTGAAAATTTGGAAGCTAGACTGCTTGCCCATGGGCTAGAAGCCCTTTAGTATTTTAAACTCACTCGCACTTTACCGCTTTTATTCATATACCCAACCCTAATTTATATAATATTAATTAATTTATTCTCAATTAAACTTTAAATATCATTTATAAACATGTCATATTTTTTTATTATTCATAATCAATAATATTTTATTGAATAGGAGATTTTTTTGTGTATTAATTACTACGACCTTGAAATTATTTACGTTTTATGTATATTCTAAACTTTCTATATTTTTTATAATTATTTAATATATTATATTTTTAGAATTTATGATTATTTCTTAAACCCTGTCCTGTTCTGTTTCTGCCAAAAGGTGGAATTGATAGTTGGCATTCCTTCTCACCTACCTCTATGTCCGATGGGGTTTTTCTTTCCATCATTTTCTATTGGACCTGAATGAATGATTCTGTCAGAACATTTCGATATTGACCAAAGATATTTATTTACAAATTTTTTGGTTCAAATTTTTAGAATAACCTATTTAACTTTTTTATACATTATTTTAATGATTATTTATTTTTATGCTGATAATAATAATTAAATTTTTATAAAATAAAGTAAAAAAACTTGGTATATTTACATTTTTTTTTTAAAGACTAATAAAAATGCAGAATGTTATAAATTCTGTAAAAGGCACGGCTTTAGGGGTTGCAGAATATTTGACGCCTGTTTTAAAAGTAAAAAAAAATAAAATAAAAATGTTTATTAACATGACTTAAATTTAATATATATATTTATTTTAAAAGAATCGAAATTTCGAGAAACTGGAGTACTCACCCCGGAAGAATTTGTTGCAGCTGGAGATCATCTGGTTCATCATTGTCCAACCTGGCAATGGGCATCCGGAGATGAAACCAGAGGAAAAACTTATCTTCCGAAAGAGAAGCAATTCTTGATTACAAGAAATGTTCCCTGTTCTCGAAGATGCAAACAGGTAGATTTTGAAAATAATAATCTCAACCAAAACATTCTCTATATTGAAAAGTTTTTGTTTTGCCGAGAGTAGCAGAGTTGTTGATTCACAAAGAGAAACAAAGAGGTTGTCCTCTGCTTGATGTATCAAGCAGAGGACAACCTCTTTGTGAAAACATGCCAAGTTCGAAAATATACACTAACGAGCAAAGAAATGGAATCATCTCCCTTGCGAGTATTAAATGTAATTTTCATTCTCAAATATCTACTCTTATTAAACGAGCAAAAATTGTATATATATTTATATATTTATTTGTATCTTAGTTCTATTTTGAAAACGGCCCTACCGATTTTGATGAAACCAACTCTATTAACAGGTTTTGAGGATGAGAAAACGATCTGGCTAGGTCTGGACCTCGACAAATTTAATCTTAATTGATCTTTTCTTAATTAAAGTAATTATTGATAGAAGAAAATTTCAATAAAAAGTTTGTTTACTTTTTTTTCAATTATCTTTTATTTTTAATTGGTTTTTTTTAATTTTAAAACCCACTAATAGGTTATAGCAAATATTAATATATATATATATTAAAAATTAAACAATTTAATTGAGGAGTGAAGAGAGGAGGTGGAGGAAGACCAATCGATTTGATTGGGGAATGATGGAATTTAAATAATTATCGGAAAAGAGGTTTTTTTATCTAATTAGATTTTTCCTCTTACTAAAAACAAGGACTAAAGATTAATAAGGACACTCGATGGTGGAGAAGCAATCTCGAAATCGAAGCTAAAATACAAGGTATACATTAATTAATGTAAAATAATTGGTTTAATAAAATTTATAAAAAAAACAATGTTAATTGAGGAGAAGGGAGATGGATAGGACCAATCGACTTGATTGGGGAATAATGGAATTTAAATAATTATCGGAAAAGAGGTTTTTTTATCTAATTAGATTTTTCCTCTTACTAAAAACAAGGACTAAAGATTAATAAGGACACTCGATGGTGGAGAAGCAATCTCCGAAATCGAAGCTAAAATACAAGGTATACATTAATTAATGTAAAATAATTGGTTTAATAAATAAACAATTTAATTGGGAGAAGGAGAGGATGGACCAATCGATTTGATTGGGGAATAATGGAATTTAAATAATTATCGGAAAAGAGGTTTTTTTATCTAATTAGATTTTTCCTCTTATTAAAAACAAGGACTCAAGATGAATAAGGACACTCGATGGTGGAGAAGCAATCTCCGAAATCGAAGCTAAAATACAAGGTATACATTAATTAATGTAAAATAATTGGTTTAATAAAATTTATAAAAAAAAAAAAAAAAAAAACAATTTAATTGATTATAGATTCGAGTATTAAACCCCACAAAGAGTTAATAAGAAATATGATTATATATTAGAATTTGCCAATTTAATTGATTATTATAAAACTCGATATTTTGTTATTTAATTAAAAAAAATAATTATACCGAATTTATTTATATACCTATATATACATAATCTGTGGGCCACTAGAAAATTAGAAATGCAAAAACTGGGAGTGGGTTCGGGGTCCAGGGGGTGCGGTGCGCGGGTCGGTACGGGGGTGGTTGTCCAGGGGCCGTGGCGGGGGTGGTTGTCCAGGGGCCGTGGCGGGGGTGCGGTATGGGGCGGGGGTCCAGGGGAGTAGTGGGGTGGGGTCCAGGGGGTGGTGTGGTGTGACGGGGGTTTTTACAATTTAAATTTTAACATTTATAATAAGTACTATAGTACTAGTATAACTAGTTGGTTAGTTTAACTGTGGAACCAGACCCTTTAGGGCGAAGGCCTCTCCCAGCCTCTTCCATTCATTTCTGTCACGAGCTATTCTTGACCATGTCATTCCTGTGAAATTCGTTATCTCGTCCGTCCATCTTCTTGATTGATTGACGTCCTCTTTTTCTTTTGTGGTGGGGGTGCCATTCTGTAATTCTTTTTGTCCATCTGTTCTTCATTCTGCAAATGTGTCCCGCCCATTTCCATTTGGATAATCTCATTGTTTTTAGAATATTTTCAGACTTAGATAGTTTATAGAGTTTTTCGTTAGATATTCTATCGATTTTTCTTATTTTCATTATACTACGCAGCATCGCTCTATGGGTAGTTTCTATTTTCTTTTCTAGTTTTGTTGTTAAAGCCCAAGTTTGGGCTCCGTAGATCATTGTTGGTATTACACATTTATTTAGTACTTTTATCTTTGATGTTGAATCGATATTTTCATTTTTTAAAATGAAATTTATTCCAGCTCAAGCTTATTCTTCTTCTGTTCCGAAAGCTACATATACAGGGTGCATAGGAAAGTCCCTTTAACCTGAAAATATTTGCGAACGGAGAGTGCTACAGCCACGCAAGTGAGGTAACGGTATAGTAAAGCGACTATGCCCGACCTAATGCAAACGACACCAGCGCCCTTAGTGGCGAAATGTGGAAGTTAGCCATTGCAAATCGAAAACGAAAAGAGATAGAGCAAAATTTCCAATTAGAAAGTTTTAGAGCATCAATTAATTAGTACGAAACGATATTTGGTTTAGACGGAAAGGATAAATTACTTCCTGTATCCAAAAATGTCCCTAATTCGTTTGTATCAAGCGAGCGCCAACACCTTTTAAACTAAAATTTTAAATGCATTGGAAATTGGAAAATTAGAAGTTTTCAGACATTACAGTACAGTACAAAGTCACAAACTGCATTTGCACACTGCTACATTTCCGAAATGTAAATATGTAGAGTAGAATAGTCGCGCATAGATTACGGACATTTTTGGATACAGGCAGTAATTTATCCTTTCCGTGTAAACCAAATATCGTTTCGTACTAATTGATTGATGCTCTAAAACTTTCTAATTGGAAATTTTGCTCTATCTCTTTTCGTTTTCGATTTGCAATGGCTAACTTTCACATTCCGCCACTAGGGGCGCTGGTGTCGTTTGCATTAGGTCGGGCATAGTCGCTTTACTATACCGTTGTGGCTGTAGCACTCTCCGTTCGCAAGTATTTTCAGGTTAAAGGGACTTTCCTAGCACCCTGTATATGCAAAAAATCAGAACTACCCTCAAATCTTTCCCGATAAAAACACAATTTGACGGGACTAAATACATACATATTTAGCACTTGTATCCCATGTAAATGAATGAGTTATTTATAAATATTTGAAGTATTATTTTATTAGATGGAATATTGTGATGACCAAGAAAAAATCATAGAAGCTGATGATCCTGATGGAGGTTGGGTAGATACCCATCATTTCGACAATGCAACTTCAGGAATTGATGACAAATTCTCAGAAATGATATTAGATAATAAAAATGAAGAAAAAGAATCTGAAATAAAAAAAAATGAAAATAATATTGCTGATGAAGACGATGATGAAGATGACGATGAAGAGGCGGCTGATATGGAGGAATTTGAAGAGAGTGGCCTTCTTGATGAGCAAGATAAAGTAATTCAATACATTTATGCAGTAATTAATTAAATTATATATAATAAATTTTTTTTTCTTAGGCAACAGTAGTAAAAGAAGAATTAAAAAATCAAACTGAAATTGAATCTGGAGGCGAAATTATTCATACAAGAACATATGATCTTCATATTACTTATGATAAATATTATCAAACACCTAGACTTTGGCTATGTGGATATGATGAAGTAAATATTTAATAAATTTTCACAAAAATTCGGTTCTAAAAAATTAATTTTAACTTAAATTAGGGAACGAAGAAAATATTTTTTTTTAACCGACTTCAAAAAAGGAGGAGGTTATCAATTCGAGTGAATTTTTGTGTGTCTATTTTACCTGATTTCTTCGCCAAATATGAACCGATTTCGATGACTTTTTTTTCATTGGGTTCAGTCTACTTCCCGATTGGTCCTGTTTTTTTTTCATTGGTATTGGACCTTTTTTGTTATGTATGTTCACGCATAACTTCTTTGTTTATGGACTGATTTCGATGATTCTTTCTTTATTGGAAAGGGGGTACCTTAGAGGTGGTCCCATATTAATTTAGTCTTGATGTTCTGATGATATAATCAATGACAAAATAACGGAAATCTCCAATTCTTATGTCCAAATAATTGAAATTATAATAAATAAAATCTTGTATTAAAAAACATTCTTAAAATGTGCATTAAAAACCCACTAACGTTTCGAGAAAATTTCTATATTTATGAATTGAATTTTATTATCAATTATCTGATTCATTCGCCAGAATCTTTCTCTTACGAGATGCATGCAAGGTATTATATAAGTCGCTATTTATAACATCATTAAAAAGAGAAAAATAAAAATAATTTTTATAAAAAAATAAAACTGACTTCAAAAAAATTAATTGCAACAAATAAAATAATAAGAACTAAAAAAATCAAATAAAATGCACTAAAAGGTATAAAATAATTATCTAATTTAGTTACAACTAAACGACGAAATATTAACATGAAATCACTTTTTGAAGTCGGTGCCAAACAAACTATTTAAGCGAGCTTACCCGCCAAACGTACTAAATAAGATCCCTCGAGTTTAATTCATAAAATATATATGTTTGGCACCGACTTCAAAAAGTAATTTCATCGTTCAGTTGTTACTAAATTAGATAATTATTTTATACCTTTTAGTGCATTTTATTTGATTTTTGAGTTCATATTATTTTATTTGTTGCATTTAATTTTTTTGAAGTTGGCTTTATTTTATTATAAAAATTATTTTTATATTATAAACAAAAGGTTCAGTCGGGATGCCTTCATAAGAGCCTTAGTTCTTAGAATAAATAGATTAAATAAATAAATTATATTATGGCTGATGGCAGTGATATAGCCAAACAAGTGGAACTGCACGCTGAAAAGTGAGGAGGAAAGAGATTTGAGGTTGAAATGTAAAGGAAGGCAGAAGAATGATGAATATCAATGATGGATAAAATCACAATGAAGAAGTTCTTTGTGCACCTATAAAGTGGTATTGAACTCCTTTGTGGGAATAGCCCTAAAGAATATAAATATATTGACATTAAAACACTGTTGTCATTAGACTGCTTAGGATATCTTGAGTAGGGAGGTGAAAGAAAAGGGGAAGGGGAAGACCAGCTTCAGGAATATTCTTTAAACTTGTAATGAATTCTTTGGGTATGCATGGATGCTACGTAATACTATAGGAGTACACAGCCTTTGGCGGAGGACACTTAGAGTTTATGCTTACACCACTGTTGCACTGGGAACCAGTCTTAGGACTGTATACCTAATGATGATGGATAAAAACAACATAAGAACAAGAGTGAATAAAAGGTTAAAATATATAAAAAAATAGGCAAACATTAACAAAAATGTTGGCATAGAATAAAAGTCAGTAATAAACAAAACAAAACAAAAAATAAAAATACAGGTACAGTACATAAGATTTCAGAGAGGGTTCAGGGATAAATCATAGAAGAACTTAATATTATTATCCTTTGATTTATTTCTAGACTTTTTCTAGTTTATGTTAGAAAACTTTTTCTTCTATTCATTCTAGAATGTTATTTATTATTATTAATATTGCCATACAATTGTCACAGACCTGTTTACATGTTTTATTAAAACTTCAAAGTTTAAGAGAGACCTTTTTCAGTTTTATGAAGGAGATTGTTAGTCTTTTGGATTTATAGTACCTGAAAGGAGGGGACCACTGCTTTAGCTCACCTTGGCTAAAAGTACATATTATATAAAACAATTATCTTGTAGTTTTAGTCTTTGTAATGTTTGGTATTTATGTTTTGACGGCTGCAACCATTCAATTGACCAACCTGCCCATACATCTTGTTCCTAAAAGTAGGAAATTGGATTTTGTTCTGAGTCAGCTTGAAATTGTAAAAAGGCCATACGACCTTAATCAAAACATCTTGAACAATCAAACAGACATCAAAACTTCACCAATAATTGACATCTTAATCACGATATCAATTCGAACTGGAGTGCGATGAGGGTGTGTGTGGTGGGTTTATTTTTAATTTTATTTATTTTTTTTTAAATAGAAAATGAGAGATTAAATTTTCGCTATGCACCCTCATTGCATTCTATAGTTTATTGCCTTTCTTTATTACACATACATAATTTTCGGCAACTTTCAAATATAAATATCTTTTCTTTGTCCCAGCCCTTTGTCCCTACATCTGGTCAGTCGGCTTTCTAAAGCCATTCCATCCATCCTTCTGATAATTCTTTCATATTTACACTATGTCATAAATAACTGTCCATCATATTAAAATTAAAATAAATTCTGTTCAAAATATCATGTTATCTTTAGTCAATGTTCTCCTGACGATGAGTTAAGAGCTCGAAATATATAGAGTAAACTAAAAAAATCTTTGTATTTTAATTTTTCTCCTTGTGAAACACCACCAACTCCAACCTAATTTAATTTTAACAATGTTTCACTATAAACCAACACCGCGTTTCCTAAATTTTATCAAATTTAAAAGATGGAATTCCCTGAATAAACTTGAAAATGTTAACTAATTTTCTAATTCACCATAGGTGATTCAACTTAAAGAATCTTTGGGATTAAAAGATAGATAAAATTTATATTGTCCAATTTTTATGTTAATTGATAGGCAAAGGTCATCGAATTATAAATATATTATCATAAAAAAACGCGGAAGCTCGTTTTTTCACATTTCGTCAAACTATCAGATATTTTCACTTACTACTATATCAATACTGACCGTTAAATAAATTTGCTACCGAAGATTAGAGGCCAAAAATGGCCGCAACCATGACTTCTATTTTGACAGCTAAGTAGACCTGCAAGCAAGTTTAACCGGAGGTAGACAAACTGACTCTGAAAGTGTTAAAGCTTCGGTTGTTTTGAGTGAAAAGTACCTAAATTCGTCCTTAATTCCCTTCTTATGCTTCTCTTGGGACCCATGATTCAGTAGTCCCTTCACCATTGCTTCCGAATGGACCATTTAAAGGAACCTTAAAGTACCTGTTGTCCAAATCATTCTCTTCCAAAATTCTGACCGAACAGGACGGACACAAAAGAACCGAAGACGTTATCAACTGATTTCATAGGTTACATTTGATATTTTTTTCACTTACGTAACCAAAGTTAAGTTCCAGTGTCTCACTCATGTCATTTCATTCAAAGCCGTTTTCTTTGTCTCAAATTATCCATATTATTTATATCACAGTTTAATGTTATGCAGATCAAGTGTTATTGCGATAATGTTAAACTTCATTGAAAAATTATCTTTTCTCATTTAATAGAAAACAAATAAAGAGTTACATGTCATTAGTTGATTAAGTGTATTAGATGAAGGAGGGGTATCAGCCAAAGTTGGATGCAAGTTGGATGCGCAGGGTTCAATAAAACACCCTGAAAAATAATAATAAAATGAACTGCCTGAATTTATTTGGCTACAGTTAATTGTGCTACAAAATTTACAAATAGATGTTAACATTAAATTGAAAGTTTTTTTTGCCGAGAGTAGCAGAATTTTTATTGAAGGAGACAATAAAAGAGTGTGTCTTCTGCTGGAATTATAAATTTTATTTATTTATAACGAGACTATAGTTTCGAGGGCTTTGCCCTCTTCATCAGTCTATTACAATGGATTCACAGGAATTAATTTATGAATTAACATTGATATTTTTTATGCTTATTATCATAATATTACAATTTGACCAAGTTGGTTGTTTAAACTTACAGTTATACACAAAATGCGGTACACATATGTGATCGAACCAAGCCTTATCAAAAATAAAATTTAGTAGTCCAATTAACTAAAGATGGGCAAATAAATTCAGGCAAAACGTTTTAATCATGTTATTAATTGAACCCACCGCATCCAACTTTGGCTCCTCCTTCATCTAATACAGTTTCATCACAGCCACGTACTCTAACAACATTAGTTGAATAATTAATTGAACTTTAAGCAATCTGGGAACTGTATGATAAGCAATCAGCAAATAAATGTCTTTAAAAAGTTAAGTAAAAATTTACATTCCCTGACACCTGCCTAATTATTGAATTCAATACATAGATTGTTTTTCATTTTGGATCAATCACTTTCGAGATAATTGGAAAGATAATTATAAAGTTTTATTTCCAAAAAACAGTCCATTTTCTCAAGGTATTTTTTTTTTTTGTGCTTTTCAAATAAAATTAATAGCTGAAATGCCCGAAATGGCATGTTCAGCCTGCACAAAAGAAGTTCACTGACCCTAATTTAGGGGTTGTTTTCAGAATTTGAAGGCCTCTGGCTCCGCCCCAAAGTATTTACTCACCCTCCGACAAACAACTTGCAGTTCAGCTATGCATTCTTCATCTCTCTCTCTCTCTCTTTGTGTTTGTGTATGTGTGTATGTGTGTCAACCTCCCCCATTCTCTCTCTTTTCAAGCTCAAAACACACACACACACACGAAAAGAAAGCTCACCCTGCACCCCTCCCATCCAATCTTTCTCTTTTCCTCTTTCGAAACATAGAAATTGCTAAAGCCCACCAAATTTCAATGCCATGTTGCCTTTTCGCTTCTTTTTACTCCACTCAAATAGAATTGGTAGAATTTTCCTCGAACACATATTTCAAGGGATTTTTGAGCTTTTAATTACAATCGCATGTGATTGAAAATTTTAATTTTATTTTATATTTTATATTATAGTAAATATTAAAAAAAAAATATATATATATATATAATTTTTGACAAAAAAAATTCTATCGACCAAAGCTTTAGCAAAATGGCCGTTGAAATAAAAATATTCTTAATTATATCATCTTTATAAACACAAGAGAAAAAAATTAAAAAAAAAAATTATATTCTCTTATTAGAAATACTCAAAAAATTTTAATTCAGAATTACCATATACAGTCGACTCTCGATAATTCGAAATCCAAGGGACTACAAGATAAATTCGAATTATTATGAGTCTTTAATATATTTTTGAAAACATGTATGAGCTTATATAAATTTTATATATAGCCTCAAGTAAAAAGTAAAAATAATGAAAACGACAAAAAAGAACAAAAAAATTACATATGTATTAACATTTCAATGGAAAGGAGATAAACATTACTCGGAAAATGAGGGGTAAATATTGCTAGGAAAAATTCGAATTATAAAGAGGGGAAGTGGCCTAATTCGAATTATAGAACGTTCTCTCCCCTTCTTGGTACGAAAAGTATTTCGAGTATCAAAATACACAGTATTTTTTGATTTACCGAAGTTAACAGCTGAAGAGTTCGAATTATCGAAAAATTCGAATTATCGAGGTTCGAATTATGGAGAGTCGACTGTAATTCCTTTTTATTTATTTTTTTGACAGAAAAACATTGAAAAAATTTCTTTAATAAATATATGGACACATGGCAGTGTGTCAGCCAAGTTCGGAAAAACGGGCGACGCACCGACCATGTGTATATTTACACGAGCCATTTCAAGCTATTTTCGACCCCCCATAACTCAAAAACTATTAGACTTAGACACTTTAAATTTTGCATGCCTAATAAGACCCACTAGAACACCTATAATCCCGAATTTCATGAATAAATCTAATATAGTTCTTGAGTTATTAAGCTCTGAATAGTGCCATTTTTAACACTGACTCACTCACTCAGTGACTGACTGACATAAAAAACCTAAATTACTTCCGCTGAAATTTTTTTTTTTTTTTTTTTATAATGATATTGATACAAGAAGATGTTGCACCAAGAAGGTACAACCTCTGAAGTCCGTGGTGGACCCTTGTAACGTGAAGATAAGGGGAGGTTTAGGGATTGGGTAGAGGTCGAAGGTATCTGTGGATGCTGGTCTTGAAAGTTCGAAGGTTATAAGTAGCTGGAAAGACGGTCGGGGGAAGAGAATTCCAGTCTCTAGATGTCATAGGGATAAATGAATTGGCGAATGCGTTTGTTCGATTAGTATCTAGTTTAAGCCGCGTAGGGGTGTTGAATTTTAGAAAATCGTGTATTTCGGGCAAATGAGGCCTTTGGTGGGATTATCGATTTTATTTCGATCAGAACAAAAGCCATGGTAATATCTATAAAAAAGGGATAGGGCGGAGACAGATCTACGATGGGCTAGGGAGTCGAGAGTGTCAGTTAATGTAGGATCGCCTATCAGTCTGATAGCTCGCCTCTGAATTGCATCTAAGGTATTAAGAGAATACTTGGAGGCTCCTCTCCACAAATGCGAGCAATATTCAAGACAGGGGCGAATTTGAGCCTTGTATAATATAAGGAGTTGAGTGGGGGTGAAAAATCGTTTGGTTCGGAAAAGAAAGCCAAGCTTACATGCTGCAGCTTTTGCTACTGAGATAATATGGTCATTCCAAGAGAGGTCAGAACCTAAGGTGACACCTAACATTGATATTTTATTACGGAATTCCAATGAGCTCGAATCAAAGGAAATGTCCGGAAGGTTCCTATCTGCGCGCCTAGAAATTAGGCAGCACTGTGTTTTGCCAGCATTAAAGTTTACCAAATTGTGAGATCCCCATTTTTTAAGCATGCTTAAATCTGAATTTATTGAGGAGGCTATGTTTGCGCGATTGTCTAGTAAGGATTGAGCGTTGTGGAGGGTGCTATCGTCAGCGTAACAATGTATTGGATTGGAGGGCAGATTTAATAGGTCATTAATATAGATAATAAAGAGTGTGGGAGAGATGACTGAGCCCTGAGGAACTCCAGCATTAGTATTAAAGGACGAGGATGATATTCCGTCAACCTCGACTTTAATAGAGCGGTTTGAGAGAAAGCTCTCAAGCAACTTGCAGAGAGCTCGGGGGAAGGCCAAATGCGGGTAATTTGGCAAGAAGATTTTTGTGCCAGACATGATCGAAGGCCTTTGAAAATGTCTAAGCCTATTACGAAAGTCTCTTTACCAGTCTCTAGTGCTTTATTCCAAATATGAGTTATATATGCTAAAATATCGCCGGTGGACCGAAATTGTCTAAAGTGAAATTTGGCATACTAGTAGAGTTCGGGCTACAATTAAAGGGAAAAATCGATAAAGCGAAACTTTCTCTTTTTCAGGACCTAAGATGAAGGGGTGAAATTGATTATAGGCTTAATTAACAAATAGGGAAAATACAATCAAGCTGGAATTCTTAAATTTGGCATACTAGTAAAGCTTGGAGCATTAATAAAGGAGGAAATTGAAAAACCGAAACTTTCTCTTCTTCGGGGTCCGAAATGAAGAGGTGAAATTTATGAAAAACCGACCGAGTTTTTAACAGATATTTTATGAGAAATATTTAATAATTATTAATATAAATGTTAAAATGTAATTATTTTTTTAAATTAAAGGACAAAACTTTTCAAAAATTAATGATATCTGACCAAAAACATAAATGTGAAAAAGGGGCCCAAGTTCAGTACCAACGGCTTCGCTGACAAAAGAGTTGAGATCTAAACTAGTACCAAGTTCCATAGCAGTTGCTTAATATGATAGCTATAGGGATGAACAACGATCTTCAATTGATTTAAAAGAAAATTTGTTACGTTCTTTAATATTAAATTTATAACTTGGAAAGTTATATATCCAACTAAATTGTTTGTAGTTTAAAATAAAAACAACGTAGATAAATTTTAAGCTTGTATTAAATATCATCACGTTAAACGTAATTTATTGACTATTATAACTTGCAGAGTTATAAATTTAAAATCAAAGAACGTAACAAATTTTATTTTAAATCAATTGAAGATGTTGTTCATCGCCATAGCTATGATTTAAGCAACTGCTATGGAACTTGGTACCCGTTGAGATCTCAACTCTTTTGTCAGAGAAGGCGTTTGTACCGAACTTAGCCCGTTTTTCACATTTTTGTTTTTGGTCAGATATACATATATTATATAGAATTATAGATTTTAATTTTTAGGGTCCTGATCCACTTCTTTCAAATTTCGTATTATTTATTTTATTCTAATTCCCACATCATAGGGTTCACTTTTCCAGGCGCGTAGGAACGTTTTTTGAGGGAGGATCAATAATTTCTTTCATTGACCGATTGACCCACTCCTTTCCTAACCCAAGATTTGTTTTAATAAGAAATCTTGGCACATAGCTAAAATAAAATGATTTGAAAAATGAAAATGTTTCAAGTTAAGCACTGAGTAATAAAAATAATCATTGTTTTATTTTATTAATTATTTTTTAATTGTAAAGATTTGTTTTGCCGAGAGTAGCAGAGTTATTGATTGATAAAGAAAAACTAATTTTGTGGTAAATTTTTGAAATTTTTAAAGTGCTCAATCTCCTGTGTTTTTTATGCCAGAGTTACACCTATTCCTAAAAAAATCTTGTAAAAAGGTGATCCATCGCAAATTACCAATTACAGTTCTATTACGATCACCTCTGTCCTCTCTAAAATAATGAAAATGGTTATTAACCAACATGTCCTCTATCACTTAGAACCAACAAAATAATTCACGACAGGCAATATGGATTTAGAAGATAAGCATATATATGTTTTTTGGGGCGCTAAATCCAAATCTGAGGTCTCACACCAAAATTTGTGACGCATCATCCTAGAAAATCCAAAAAAAGGTGAAAGTTTTCATTTTTTGGCGGTTATTTGCTTAAAACTCAAAAACTATCAACTTTTCCTAAATACCCTCCCTATTCAAAATGAAAGTTCATAAAATTTCCTACAAATTTCAACGTTTAGGTTTTTTTCTCCGACCAACCGTTCGGGATCAAGCGCAAAATCCAAGTTTTCGACCTCGGCAGCCCCCACGGATCACCCAAAAACTCGCACTTTTTTGATATTTTCCCATTTTGACCATGAAGGAGCACGTTTTCGACAAAGACCACTCTATACATTTTTCAACTAGATTAAATTTTCTACAATTCAAATGAAGTTTCATCTTAATTTGATAAATGGTAATCCGTGCCGCAATGAGGTTGAAGTTTTGAAAAACTGCAATTTTTCCTTCATAAAATGAAAACCACTCATCCTGCAAACCTTATTCCTGTCTCATTCTCTAGGAAATTTTATTGACTTGAACGTTTACTTGGACCACTTTTTTGATAAATCACTTGAAAACTTTGATTTTGCGCTTGAGCCCGAACGGTTGGTCGGAGAAAAAAACCTAAATAATGAAATTTTATGAACTTTCATTTTGAATAGGAAGGTTATTTACGAAAAGTTGATAGTTTCATAGTTATAAGCGAAAACCCCACAAAAAATTAAAATTTTAACTTTTATTTGCATTTTCTACAATTTTGGTGGGAGACCTCAGATTTGGATTTAGGGCCCCAAAAACATATATATGCAAAAAATCAGAACTACCCCAAAACTTTCCCCATAGGGGTCCATTTGAGCACACTTTGACTGAACTATAAGGCATAAATAAACAATTTATATTTAAGTTTATTATTAATTAATATGGCACATCTAGCGACCCGACTCTTGGAAAAATTTTCACTTTTTTCTTAATTAATAGAAGTGCGGGGGACGATTCTTTCATTAGAATCCGATCGTGGAAAATAACTAATAAGGGTCTGGATAGAATTATCTAACTTCTTCCTTTATAGAGAAGGAAATGCAAGTCAAGACTTGTTCAGACTATTAAAGATTCAATTTTTAATTTCTATTAATCTAGGAATGGCATTTTGCTCATGGATTAAAATTATACTCGTTATAGAGAAAGCAAATATTTAATTGAACTTCAATAAAATTCAGACAATAATGTGAAAATATACTTGTTCTAACTGAACTAAAAACGTACTGGGTCGTGAAAAAGCTTTTCCTTTTTCTTCATTTTTATAATTCAATAGAAAAATTAAATTCATAAAAAGAAATAGTCTTAGAAAGTTTGTTCTATAGCAAAATTTTTGTATTTTCAATGCGGAGAACTGTTTAGATTTTGGACTCTCTAAGCTAGGGTTTCTCAACATGTGTACCGCGAGAGATTGTCAAATGTGTCGCGAGCGTTTTTGACAAATAATTAAAATTGCATGGGTTTTGTAACTTTGAAATAGTATTTGTAATTAAATCATTTTTTTTGTATTATACAAATTTTACATTTTTTTATACTGAGGTGTGCCGCAAATGATTCCAGATATTTTTAGTGTGCCTTCAACCAAAAAAGGTTGAGAAACATTGTCTAAACGTATCTAACTCAAATCTGGAACAAAACTCTAGTAATCGAGAAAGATACCATCGCAGTTTTGACTAAGTTTAGCAGAAAAAAATTTAATCCATCTCCCTTGGCAAAATCATATCTACATACAGCCATCATCATCATTGATCAATTTTTCGATACCTGATTTAGTGACAAGTCATAAATCAGATTGGCTAAGCCTTAAAAAAGGACAAATTTTGGTTACGTTCATTAATCACGAACTCCATTTTTATTTTCATCTATTTTTTCTTAATTCCAATATTATCCCTCCTTATCAAATTCATCAAAACCTTGCAATTTTAAGTTAGGGGGTATATGATATTTTAAATAGCTTACATTAGTCTTTTTCTTCAAAAAATCACGAAAATAATAACCCTTTGTGATTAAACGCTACTTTAAACTTTAAAACAAATCACAAAATCCAAAATCAACTCAAAACTCCCTCCACTGTACTCGACATTAAACCCCGAGACAAATTCGGATTCTCCTTCTGCAAGGTCAAACGGTCTTCGATTGGTTTCAGCTAAACTTGAAGTTAACCAACAAATAGTCAAGGGGGCTCCCACCCCCACAAACCATATATATTGTTGAAATTCAAGAAAATCTCCTATTTTAAAGGCTCCCGTTAATCCTACAAAAAACAACAAAATTAAAGCCGGCACTATATAAGAATCAAACTCCAGGTCTCCAAAATCAGAGTATTCATAGCTTCAGTACCATTGGTGACCTTCTACCTTCAAAGTCAATGAAGTTTGATTTACTTCATCTAAAAGGTACAACAATCGTAACGACGGTAAATCAATGAAAATCAAAGTAACTACAGAAGTCAAAAGTTTCAAATTAAACTAGAAGATTAATACTAATGAGGGTAAAGTCATGAATCCCAAAGCTTGGTGATTAAATAATTTAAGGGGTAATCGGAGAAGTAAAGAACCGTTAAGATTTGGCCTGTAAGAATATAAGTTGGTTCAACGGGACGAACTCCAATTCAAGTGAGCACAATTACAATAGTAACTATTATATGGATCAAAAAAGACTTTGGTTTAAGGGCCAGAGTGGCTAAAAACCCCGTTTTGTACATTCCTCTTGTTATTAAAGAGGAAAGGACTTCATACCTTTATGCGTGGGGTATGAACCCAGTAGCTTGAGTATTAGCTTACCTTTTCTTGCGCTTTAGTGTACGATGCACTTTAATTTTTGATATTAACTGTAAAAGTTTGATTCTTTTAAGCTGCAAACACGTATGATTGAATAACAGCTACTGCTTGCTCCAAACTCAACAGAGTCATTTGTACTACCAACAAACCCCCAACCATAACGTTTTCCATCAATGCTCCGGTGTTTCCCAACAAAGTTAGCAATGAGTGACCTGCAACCATGTTCGCTATCAACCGAACTGCCAAAGTTCCTGGCCGGATTTAAGTTTCTGAAGAAATGAAATCATTTCGGGAGAAAAGAAATAAAGAAAATCTATAAGAGATGTATTATACAGGGAATAAAATATTTTTAAAAATAATTTTCTGATTCCACTGAATTTTGTATCACTTTCATAATTAGTTCTTAGAGAAAATAGATTGTATCTTAGATAGAAGTCTATAATTAAAATCAAGATTTATGAAAAGATTGACTGAGTTGGTGTAGAACTTACGAAAAAATTACAAACGAGTGATATATCATTGAACTATTTCCTCTAGCCATTAAAATGATAAATGAAAAGACTCGTTGTCTGAAATGGCCAAGATGCCGAAATAAATCTTTTTTTAATTACATATTGTAATATCTTATAAATTCTAATATATCGGAAAGGAAAATATAAACTTTAAAATATTAAATATTTGTTAGAGTAATTTAAAACAAAGAAATGATTTCATGATGAAATAAATAAATTGGATTCGGTGATTCTTTAGGTACTAGTGAATTGAATAGTTCAAAATGGTTAAGTATAATATATATCTTATTAACGTACACTTTAATTAGTCCAAAGTAGAAATCTATTAACTTTTAAATGAGGCCTTTTTAATGAACAAACTTCTCTTTTGTTGCTAATTTCCATTCGGTTTTTACATTGTGACAAAGAAAATAAGATGACGTGTTCTGATGTGGCCATCCACGTGACTTTGCCATACACCCTGGCCCCTCTCTTATATATAATATTTAATAAAATTATTTATAATTATGTAGTTGAGGGGGTTAGTTTTTGCATTTTTAGACTCCTGGGGGCCCACTGATTATCTATATAAAATTTGGTTGAGTTTGGTCAGCCTATATTTTCATTTTTTGACCATACACCCCCCCCCCTCCTCCCATTTTGGGCGGTTACTTTTTGCATTTTTAGAGTTCTGCGGCCCACTGATTATGTATACAAAATTGGTCGAGCTTGGTACAAGGGCCAAGTTTTTCATTTCTTGATCCTAAACCCCCTCTCCCCCATTTTGGGCGGTTAGTTTTTGCATTTTTAGTCTTCTGGGAGCCCACTGAGTATGAATACAAAATTTGGTTGAGTTTGGTCTAATGGCCTAGATTTCCATTTTTTGACACTATACTCCCCCTCCACCCAAATTTAGACCCCAGAAAAAAATATTTTCGTTATTATATAGGTTCATTTTATAGTATAATTCATTTTTACATTACCATACAGGGGGAGGGTCAAAAAATGAAAATCTAGGCCCTTGTACCAAACTCAATCAAATTTTGTATTCATAATCAGTGGGACCCAAGAAGTCTAAAAATGCAAAAACTAACAGCCCAAAATGGGGGGTTTATGGTCAAAAAATGAAAATCTAGGCTCTTGTACCAAACTCAACCATTTTTTTGTAAACATAATCAGTGGGACCCCAGAAGTCTAAAAATGCAAAAAGTAACAGCCCAAAATGGGGGGGGTTATGGTCAAAAAATGAAAATCTAGGCTCTTGTACCAAACTCAACCAAATTTTGTATACATAATCAGTGGGCCCCCAGGAGTCTAAAAATGCAAAAACTAATCGCCCAAAACTGGGGGAGGGAGGGTGTAGGGTCAAAAATGAAAATATAGGCTCTTGTACCAAACTCAACCAAATTTTTTATACATAATCAATGGGCCCCCAGGAGTCTAAAAATGCAAAAACTAACCCCCTCCCCTACATGATTATAAATCATTTTATTAAATATTAAATATAAGTGAGGGGCCAGATTTTATGGTAAAGTCAAGTGGATGGTCAGATCAGAACACGTCAGCTTATTCTTGTTTTTTTAGTTTGAAGATATTATAATTTTTGTTTGAGCCCCCCCCTCACCCCATTAATTTTGGGTCGATATGCCCCAAAATCTAATGAGCTCTTAATCTCAATGCACCAAATTTACATGTGAAATTTGGTTTTGATATTTACACTAGTTTTTGAGCTAGTTCGTCCACAAAAATTTGGTAACACACAGACTAACTAATAGACATTTTGACAAAACAGTAAATTATCTGGAAAAAAGGTTTAGATGTTCACTTATTAGGGCTTTTTTGTAAACCGAAATGCCATGGTTTCACCCAATGTTTTTAATCAAAATAGTTTAAGCCTTTTTTGAGATATTTCGAAAAAAGAACCACAAAAAACACTTTTTTCATACATGAATACAATTCTTAAGCATAACCTGTATGGTGAAGCAAAAAGAGAATGATTTGGTCTCCGTATGGACTGGCTCATTTCTAGCTTTCAAAGTTTCAAATTTCACACACACATACACTGATAATTGAATTTTAGGGTTAGTTGTGACTGACGCCCATAAAATTCGTTTTATTTTTCTAAACTAAGTTTCTATATCTTAAGGATATATATAGGGGTTGTCCGTGTGAAATCAACTTTTATAGTTTTAGAGATAGAAGACTTCGGAAAGTGAACGGCCCCAAAGTCAATCCAATGATATGTATATATGTTATGTTGCAGTAATAACCCGTTTTTTACTAAGAACGGGTTCTTACTAGTTAAAACGCGTTTTACTGAATACCTTTATGCCAACTAGAATTTACTGATGTTAGTTGAGTTTGGTCCATAAGTCTAGAATCTTCATTTTTCCGACTCCTTTTTGGATGTTTATTTTCAAAAAAATTTTAAACGAAAATGTCAAAAATTACTATTTTTTCTTAAAAATATGACTACGATGTTAGTTGATTTTGGTCCATAAGTCTAGAAACTTAATTTTTCCGACTCCTTTTGAAAATAAACCGCCAAAAAATAATTTTTAAGAAAAAATAAAATGCAACAAATGAAATACACTAAATGGTATAAAATAATTATTATCTTATTTAGTTACAATTAAACTACGAAATATTAACATGAAATTACTTTTTGAAGTCGGCACCAAACAAACTATACCTATAAGCGAGCGTACCCACCAAACGTACTAAGTAAGATCCGTCGAGTGTGATTCATAAAAGGTATATGTTTGGCACCGTAAGTCGGTACTTAAAAAGTAATATTAAATGAATTTAACTTTTAAAGGACATCATAGATATTAGTTGAAATATTTTTACATTGCATATCAGAGAGGTTTTAATAATATTATAATACTGGGTTGATTTTTGAAGTAATTTCCATCTTTTTCAAAAAAAGACACCCAAAAAGATACTTAAACCTTTGTTTTCACTTAAAAAAGTAATTTCATGTTAATATTTCGTAGTTTAGTTGTAAATAAATAAGATAATAATTATTTTATACCTTTTAGTGTATTTTATTTGTTGCATTTAATTTTTTTGAAGTCGGTTTTATTTTTTTCTTAAAAATTATTTTTATTTTTTCTCTTTTTAGTGATGTTATTAATAGTGATCCTATCATCAGAGCTTGACCAAATTAATATTGCACCATCCCTAAGATACCCCTTTCCAATAAAAAATGAATCATCGAAATCGGTTCATAAACAAAGAAGTTAGTCCTGAACAAACAAACCTAAAAAGGTCTAATACCTATGAAAAAAATGGGACCAATCGGAAGGTAGACTGGACCCAAGGCAAATTTTTTTTCAAAATCGGTTCACAATTGGCAGAGATATGAGGTAACATAGGCACAAAAAAAAAAAAAAAAAAAAAAATTCTGTCCAATAGAGAACCTCCTCCTTTTTTTGAAGTAGGTTAAAAAGGAGTCGGAAAAATGAAGATTCTAGACTTTTGGACCAAATTCAACTAACATCGGTAAATTTTAATTGCCACAAATGTATTCAGTGAAAACCGTTTTAACTAGTAAGAACCCGTAAACGGGTTTTACTGCAACATATACATTCTTTTATAAGTTAGTGAAAGAACAAGCGTATTATGTTATTAAAACTTGCATTTCTTTATCAGGTGAAGAATTAGAAAGACATTACAATATAATGGATTCCTGCTTGGTTAAAAATAGGGATGGCGAGTGAGCATAAGGCGAATTTAGAGACAAGTCGGAGGATGGGTATGCCTTGATACTGGTGTGACCTTCAGTGACTCATTTGCCATCCACATGCTCTCTGGTCTCTCTGCCCCCGACATCCACTCTGCAGAGACCGGGCTCAGCGAGCCCGCCAAGATGCTTGTATGATACATTTCATGCCAATTCAACACCTTTCAAATTGTTTGTAAACAACTTCAGGGTGATAACTGGGCATCTTCCCTTCAAGCCTCAATTAACATAATTTACCTGGATTAGCCTCCTTATATCCAATTCTTCATTCAATCTAATAAACAAATACAGGTTATAATTTCCTTTTATCTATATAAAATTAATAATTTCTAGTATTTTCTCTGAGCAGCTATTATTGTTGGTTCCAATCAGAATACACAAGGTAATAAGATAGAGGAGTGGCACAAGCAGTGGCGTAGCCTGAAAATTTTCATGAGGGGGGGGGGGGGATCAATCCACAAAAAGTAAAATATTTAGTAGCAATTTTTTTTATTAAAACAAGTACTTCAAGAAATTAAAAAAAAAAACATAATTCTTGATTAAACATATGTTCCCTCCTTACTTCTCATTTTCCGATTTTTTTAAAAAATTAAAGTTTTACTTTTAAAGAAATTTTAATTTATTATAATAGTATATTATATACAGAGCTCGAATATAATATTTATTTTGATATCTCTCCTAAAAATTAAATTTTTGAACCACTCCAAAAATGGTGAAGTGATGCAAAGGGTCCCCCTTACCTCTCATTTTCGGATTCTTTTAAGAAAATAAAGTTTTAATTTTAAAGAAATTTTAATTTATTATAATAGTATATTATATCAGTGGCGTAGCCAGAAAATTTTCATGAAGGGGGGGGGGGTCAATCCACAAAGCGAAAATATTTAGTCCGAAGCTATCAAAAATAATTTTTATATATTGATATTTTATTTTGATATTAAGAATTGATTAGATTTTGGTTGCGAATGTACAAAAAATGGAAGAGGGGGGCATTTAAAGACGTCAACTCTTTTTCCGATTTTAATCAAATTTTAAACAATTACTCTTTATGACTTTAGGGAGGTTACAGATGTATGCTAATATCATAAGCGCAGATTTTCGATTGCATATTATGATTTCTTTCATTGGAATTTAAGAAATACTTAGTCCAGTATAGGGTTTTTTTAATGCAATCGAATGCAAGAAGGGGTGCACCAGTAAAGATGCAGCTCCTATGGATCTCGAAAGACCCTTGCATTACCGAAGAGAAGGTAAAGTTGATTAAGTGAGAGGATGTAGACGTAGGTGTCTATGCACTCCGGTTTTGAAGGTTTGAAGATTATAGGTGCTGGGAAAGATGGAGGCGGAGTATGGAGTTCCAGTTCCTTGAAGTCATGGGGATATATGTATTGGCGAATGAAGTGGTCCGGCACTTTTCTAATTTGACCGCGAAAGAGTGTTGGGAGTCGACAAAACGCGTGCTACGTGCAAAGCATGCTTTGGGGGGAATTATTGATTTTATATCATCAGAGCACCTGCCATGATAGTATCTATAGAAAAGGGAAAGGGCAGAGACATTTCTTCGATGAGCCAGCTAGTCGAGGGAGTCGGTGAGGGTAGAATCGTCAATTAGCTTGACGGCTCGTTTCTGAATTGCATCTAGGGTAGCAAGAGAATATTTAGAGGCTCCTCTCCATAGATGAGAGCCGTATTCGAGACAGGGGCGGATTTGGGCCTTGTAGATGGTGAGAAGTTGTGGGGGTTTGTAAAATCACTTGGACCTGAATAAGTAGCCAATCTTCCTTGCTGCAGATTTCGCCACAGAGGAGATGTGTTCATTCCAAGACAGGTCAGATGCGACAGAGAGGCCCAACATGGATAGGCTGTCACACATTTTCAGGGTATTCGAATCGAAGTGAATATCAGGGAAATCTTTATTTTCGCGCCTAGAAATTAGTTTCACAGGTTTCAGCTTATATTAATTGCGGGAAAATATTTTTTCTAGGATCGATTGGTATGGTGTGTGTAGGCCAAATCTAAGTTTGGGATCTCGAAAGTGTGGGGGGCAATTTTTGGTGGCCGGAAAACCTCGAAATTTTCTGACTTTAACCCAAAAACTCGTACTTTTTTCGATTTTTCCCATTTCAACCATGATGGAGCATGTTTTCGACAAATATCATTCTATACATTTTTAAACTAGATTAAATTTGCTACAATGTAAACCCAGTTATATCTTAATTGGATAATGGTTACTTGTGTAGCAATTAGGTTGAAATTTTGAGAAACTACAATTTTTTGAAAAAAATCTCAGTTTTTCAGTAATAAAATGAAAAGCACTCATCTTAGAAACTT
The DNA here is from genome assembly GCA_024734495.1 of Forficula auricularia. NCBI lineage: Eukaryota > Metazoa > Arthropoda > Insecta > Dermaptera > Forficulidae > Forficula > Forficula auricularia. Next base: position 2,566,132 of record JALMQS010000087.1, on the reverse strand, counting down.
AATTTTTATCTCATTCTCTAGAAAATTTTATTGACTTGAAGGTTTGATTGGACCACTTTTTGATAAAACTCTTAGATTTATAGATATCCAGAATTTTCCGGACAGGAAATTATCAATTTTTCTAAAAATCTCAGTTTTCCCTTCATTAAATGAAAACCACTCATCCTAGAAACTTGATTTCTGTCTCATTCTCTAGGAGAATTTGTTGACTTAAACGTTTACTTGGACCACTTTTTTGATAAAACTCTTAAATTTATAGATATCCAGAATTTTCCGGGCAGAATCCATTCCGAATCCTCAAAATGCTGAATATCTTTAAATCATCCTTTTGAGGATTCGCAATGGGTCCTGTCCGGAAATTCTGGATATCTATAAATCTAAGAATTTAATCAAAAAAGTTTACGAGTTACATTGCTCTGATTGACGGAAAGATTTTAAGACATTATATCGACATTAATACAATAGGATTTAGTTTTACTTTTGAACAAAACTAATAATAGCCCAGTAAATAGAGGGATTTCAGCTTACCTTAATTGCAGGAAAAGATTTTTTCTAGGATCATTTGGTATGGTGTGGGTATGTCAAATCTAAGTTTGGGACCTCGAAAGTTGGGGGGTCAACTTTTGGTGGCCGAAAAACCTCGAAATTTTTGGACTTTTTCTAGTTTTTAGCTTATAACTCGAAAACAATTGAGATTTAGTAATTAATCGTTCCATAGTAAATTAAAGAGGACAGAATTTTGTGTCGGTTTAAAAAAAGAAATGCAAAATTGGTCAAGTAGTTCGATTTTTAATGGAGATCCAAAAAACAGCCCCCTGTATCACTTTTGAATATCCCAAAAACTCGCAATTTTTTCGATTTTTTCCCATTTTGACCATAAAGTAGCACGTTTTCGACAAAGACCATTCTATACATTTTTAAACTAGATTAAATTTGGTACAATTACAACAAAGTTTCATCTTAATTGGATAATGGTAACCCGTGCAGCAATGAGGTTGAAGTTTTGAAAAAATGCAATTTTTTGCAAAAAATCGCAGTTTATCCTTCATAAAATGAAAACCACTCATCCTAGAAACTTGATTCCTATATCATTCTCCAGGAGATTTTGTTGAGTTGATCGTTTACTTGGACCACTTTTTTGTTAAAACTCTTAGATTTTTAGATATCCAGCATTTTCCATGACAGGAAATGATCCATTGTTTCAAAAAATCGCAGTTTTTCCTTCATAAAATAAAAACCACTCATCCTAGAAATTTGATTTCTATCTCATTCTCTAGGAAATTTTATTTACTTAAACGTTTACTTGACCACTTTTTTGATAAAACTTTTAAAAACAATACAACAAAATGTACGAATCGACCGATAATCGTCCAATGAATAGGTAGGCAGCTTTGGGACACAAGAATCTATGGATTCGATCCTTAATCAATTTGAATGAAATAACTTTGTGTAGGAAATTTTAAATAGAATTGAAATAGTTGACAAGAGCTGCGATTGGGTTCATCAAATGGTCAGTGATCGTTTGATGATGATCATGATGACGATGATGAAGATGAAGAAGGGAGCTGGAGAGAGGTCCTCGTAGTCGAAGGTTAGGCACAAGCAAAGCAGTGTTGCCGAATTGTGCACACAACCCATGCCCATGCATGAGCCTAAACGAACAGAAAGAGAGAGAGAGAGAGAGAGACATATGATAAATTGGAAAAGACAAGGATAGAGAGAGCACAGAGATGTGAAAAGAACAAGGGATGCGCTGTCTTTTCTCTTTTTCGTATTTATTATGGATTGTGTATCCAAGTAAGAAATATGAATTCTCGAACATTAAAACTTTTCATTTATTTAGGAATTCATTTGATTTATTTTAAAAAATCGCGTTTTTTTTTATTAACTAAAATTTTTTAATATGCATATTAATTATTTCGCTTAATTTTTTAAAATTATTCTTTAGTCCAGGAAAATTACGATTTTAACGGGAAATAATTCCCGGTAAACATTTTATTGCTGGAATACTTTATTGGTACTCCAATATTACTACCTAAGTTTTCCCCCAAATCTATGTTGTGGAAATTTTTCTACGCGCCTTAAAATGAGAAAATTTCGGAGTTTTTTCAATTTTTCTTGAAAATTTCTAAAACGGCTTATGAAATCAAAATCATATCTATTAGATCAATTAAAGCTCTTTAAATTACCCTTAAAAGGATAAAAATTTGATCTATTTAGGTTCAGTAGAACCGGCACTAGAGCCTGTCAAAAAACAGCCCCCCGGGATCACTTTTGAATATCCCTAAAACTCGTACTTTTATCGACTTTTCCCCATTTTGACCATGAAGGAGCACGTTTTCGACAAAGTTGACTCTACACATTTTTAAATTAGATTAAATTTGCACAAATTAAATAAAGTTTCATTCTAATTGGATAACATGAGGTTGAAGTTTTGAAAAAATGCAATTTTTTGCAAAAAAATCGCAGTTTTTCCTTCATAAAATGAAAACCACTAATCCTAGAAACTTGATTCTTATCACATTGTCTAGAAAATTTTGTTGACTTGAACGTTTATCACTTGGACCACTTTTGTTGATAAAACTCTTAGATTTATAGATATTCTACATTTTCCGGACAGGATATGATCCGAATCCTCAAAAGAATCATGGAAAATGCTGGATATCTATAAATCTAAGAGTTTTATCAAAAAAGTGGTCCAAGTAAACGTTCAAGTGACCAAAATTTACTAGAGAATGAGATAGGAATCAAGTTTCTAACACTGAGTGGTTTTCATTTTATGAAGGAAAAACTGCGATTTTTTCCAAAAAATTGCATTTTTTCAAAACTTCAACCTTATGTTACCATTATCCAATTAGAATGAAACTTTATTTAAATTGTAGCAAATTTAATCTAGTTTAAAAATGTATAGAGTGGTCTTTGTCGAAAACGTGCTCCTTCATGCTCAAAATGGGGAAAAATCGATAAAAATACGAGTTTTAGGATATTCAAAAAGTGATCCCGAGGGGCTGTTTTTTGACAGGCGCTAGTACCGGTTCTACTAAACCTAAATACATGAAATTTTTATCATTTTACGCGTAATTTAAAGAGCTTTAATTTATCTAATAGATTTGTTTTTGATTTGATAAGCGGTTTTAGAAATTATTCAAGAAAAACTGAAAAAACTCCGAAATTTTCTCATTTTAAGGCGCGTAGAAAAATTTCCACAACACAGATTTGGGGGAAAACTTAGAGTACTAATATTGGAGTACCAATAAAGGTATTACAGCAATAAAATCTTTACCAAATTATTTTCTGTTTATGCCATTTTTTCACGTAATTTTCCTGGACTACCTTTAAAATTTTAATTATCGTATTTATTGATAATCGAAAGAGAAGTTCGGTTAAAACCACATAGATTGCACAATTTTTATGAGAAAAATTCATCAGATTGCATGACGTTTCTACAAATCGCGCGTCGTTTTCAAATACTGTGGGAGAAGTCTGAAAACGACTCCAGAAATAAGTGACTAAACTCAAAACGTCATGCATTCTGATGATATTTTCTCAATAAAAATGTGCAAAATAGGTAATTTTAGATTTTAGCCAAAACTTCTCTTTCGGTAAACAACTCAAACATCAAAGTATCAAATTTACAATAGTTGAAAATGATATTGGTCAGCTTCTACCTATATCAGTGGTTCCTAACCAGTGGTCCGTAAGAAGTAAAATATGGTCCGTGAAAGATTTCAAACTGAAGTTCACCAAAAACTGATACGCAATCCTTTGGGCACTAATGCTGGAGAGGTTGCAGAAGAAATCCAAGAACAACTCATTGAATGATAGAAACTGTAAGGACGTATTTGAATCTAATTCTTTGGGGCGGTTTTAGTGTAAAAAGGAATTTCATGCACTAAAAATAGTGAAATCGCTTTGCGTTATCTTATGTTTTTCTCAACAACTTATTTTTTCTGCTTTACTGATAATTAAAAACAAGTCTAGGAATCGATTGAAAGTAATTGATGATATGCGAGTAGCTTTGAGCAAAAATATCACCCCAAGAATTCAAAAACTTGTACAGAAGATGCAAGCTCAAAAATCTCATTGATGGAAACTGAATTATTTACTAAAAATCATATGTTTTCAATAACTGTTAATTAATATTAATTTTTAATTTTATGATTACTTATGTTAAACGTTTCGATTAAATATTATTTTTAGATTGATACAGTTTAATTTTTAACCTTGTGGTCCCTGCTAATAATAACGAAATCAAAGTGGTCCCTGGTCACAAAAAGGTTGGAAACCGCTGTATCTATATACTGGGACTGTCATATACTATCTAAAAGTATAGCTATTGCGTTTCTAGCAAAGATAGATTCATCTCTAAGCCTTCTCAATCCATTCAAGTGGGACGCTCATAGAGAGGAAATATTTATACAGGATGAGGTAAGTAAAAAAGGATTAAAAAAATCTCTATACGATTTGTAACTTAAATTCAATCATGAAAAAAGAATTGATATTTTAGATAAAATTTCACAATATCACAACCAGGAGCTCTTGAATGACCAACAAAAATTCTGTGACTAGGGATTTTTGAGGAGAATTCGAGGCATTGATCCGAAAAATTATAATTTGTCACAACAACCCCCAAAATTCTTGGGGTAAATTGAGATCACCGTGTTTCGTTTATGGAAATAAAATATCTGAATTTCTACATTGAATCGTAATGAAAAGCAGTGGCTTAGCCAAGGGGGGACAAATGGGGGTGACCCCTCCCCGCTCCTATCTTTAGCGCCCCCCCCCACTTTCACTATTTACATCTAACCAAAATCAAAAGGGAAAAAACAAGTAACTTGGGAAAATGAGTACCTGTTTAGATTTTTTTTATTTATATGTTTGGTGGACCACTCTTTAAGCCGGTAAATGGTTTAATCAAAGAAAAAGTATTGTTTTGTTTATTTTAATGCACAGCGTGCCTACCCACACTGTCAGAAAATTTACTATATGTTTACAATACAAATAGATCGGAAATTACAAGATTGCGTAGGTATAGGAATAAAAAAAAAATACTACCTATAGGTATTATATTGATAAAATCACATTAACTCTCTTTTTTTTGTATTTATTAGATACCTATTACTAAAAAATATTTTGTTTAGCACTACTCCTGATTCATGCCATACAAGCATTTTTCTCTTTTATTTTTGGGAAAGCTACCTAGTATGTATTTTATATTTTAAAAAGTTTCTTAAATATTTCAAAATTTTCTTTAGTTTATTAAAAAATATGTTGTAAAATTACAATACTGGTATGTAATATTATTAAAAAAAAAAAAAAAATTTAAGGCCAGACTTCCCATTTTTTTATAGTAAAATTTTATAAGAAATTTTTAAGAGTGCATGAAAAATAAAAAAAATCTCTTAATTCAAATAATTTTGGTCAAAGCAGTTTTGCCCAACGCGCCACAAAAAGTCTGGTCACGCAACCTATCTAGTGTTGTATCGGGCTAGTCTCATGAAATAAAATGATTCAAGGCTTTTGCAAAACACTAATTCACTTTCCGCGGAACATGGGAAATCCTGCCAGAGAAATTCGTGTGCCTCAATGGGTGTCATCTATCTTCCTCAAATACTTCCTCAGAAATCTATTTTCATTAATGGATTTTTTCGTCTGTTTGTAATTCTATCTACCCATTTATTTTTTAACCGACTTCAAAAAAGGAGGAGGTTATCAATTCAACGGAATTTTTTTGTGTCTATGTTACCTGATTTCTTCGCCAATTGTGAACCGATGTTGATGATTTTATTGCATTGCGTCCAGCAGTTTCCGATTGGTCCCGTTTTTTTTCATTGGTATTGGACTTTTTTAGTTATGTTTGTTTAGGCATAACTTCTTTGTTTATGTACCGATTCTAATGATTCTTTCTGCGTTTGGATCATTATAGCTCCAAGATAGTCAAAATACATATTTATTTATTTAATGTATGTTCAGCGAGAACTTTTTGCCACGTGGACCGATTTCGATGATTCTTTTTTTTATTGAAAAGTACCTTAGGGGTGGTCCCATATTAATTTGGTCAAGTTCTGATGATATGATCAATGACGAAATAACGTAAATCTCCAATTCTTATGAGCAAATAATCGAAATTATAATAAATAAAATCTTTTATAAAAAAAAAACAATCATAAAACTGCAGCACTCGGGTTCGATTCCCGAGGGGGTGAAAAACAACCCCTCTGACATATAATTAAAAATATTCCATTCCATCGGATTTAATAGATGACACCATCTTATGATTTTCTAGTAAACTACGAAATATTTACATGAAATCACTTTTTGAAGTCGGTGCTAAACAAACTATATAAGCGAGCGTACCCGCCAAACGTACTAAGTAAGATTCGTCGAGTTCGATTCATAAAATGTATATTTTTGGCACCGACTTCAAAAAGTGATTTCATGTTAATATTTCGTCGTTTAGTTGTAACTAAATTAGATAATTATTTTATACTTTTTAGTGCATTTTATTTTATTTTTGAGTTCTTATTATTTTGTTTGTTGCATTTTATTTTTTGAAGTCGGATTTTTTTTTATAATCACTATTCCCCTTAGCATCTCTTTTCTAAATTCTGCAGTCAGACGCGTCCTCTCTGCCTTGTCGAAATATTTCAACCAAAACAAAATTACACCACGTTTCGACTTCTAATTCCAGAGATGTTTTCAAATAGTGTGAAAGTAATTTTGTTCACGGATTCATAATTGTATATATCCTGTTAGGAACATCTCATTAAAAATAGTTAATCTAGGTGATTTTAGTCGGAACTCTTTATCTGATAAACATCGCATATTGTAATTTTTCCATGGAGTAGCAAATGTCTATTAGTTTCGCTCGTTTGGGTCTCTCGAAAGGGACAAAGAGGGGCGAGGTTTTGGGCGCCAGGGCGAAGAGATTTCTTGGAAAAAAGTCCGCCCCTCTGGCGAGTCTTTCTCCCTCTCGCTGGCAGCCCTCTTTGTTTCTTGAGCTTCGCCCACCCCTGGCTCACTCACACACACACACACCACACCAAGATCGGTTCCACGTGTGCAACGCTGCCGCTGCCGCTGCCCTAGGTCAAAACCACTCCCTGAAAAGTTGCCTCCCTTCAGAGCAGCAGGTTTCGTTTCAGCTGAAGGCGATGATGTGTCGGGGGTGGAATTTTTCAGGGGACCCTCACATTGCATGCATCACTTGAGCCAAACAAACAAGTGCAGGCGAAATCAACAAGTGGCTCCATTAATAGCCAATTCAATTCCCCTCGGGAAAAATTACCTTAAAAAAGGCCATGGCCTCAACAATTTATTCCATGCTATATCATCCACGCTCCCTTCCTTATCATAGAATTTTTTGGAAAACCATCATTCTATCCTTTAGAATTTAAAGTTTAAATCATTCTCCATCAGGGAGGATAAAAATTTATTTAGTAATTAATTTTGAAGGTAACATACTTAAACAAAATTCTCTTGTTTAAATTTTCTTTTCATTTATTAAATTCGAAAAAAATAAGCTGACGTGTTCTGATGTGGCCATCCACTTGACTTTACCATACAACCTGGCCCCTAAAATTATTTATAATCATGTAGGGGGGGGTGAGTTTTGCATTTTTATACCTCTGTGGTCCCACTGATTATATTATACAAAATTTGGTTGAGTTTGGTAAATGGCCAAGATTTTCATTTTTTGACCCTACCCCCCCCATTTTGGGAGGTTAGTTTTTGCATTTTTATACTTCTGGGATCCCACTGATTATGTATACAAAATTTGGTTGAGTTTGGTAAATGGCCAAGATTTTCATTTTTGACCCCGCCCCCATTTTGGGCGGTTAGCTTTTGCATTTTTAGACTTCTGGGGGTCCACTGATTATGTATACAAAATTTGGTTGAGTTTGCTCAAATGGCCTAGATTTTTAATTTTTAGCCCCCCTCCATCCCCCTTAATTTTGGGTCGATATGCACCAAAATCTAATCAGCTCTTAATCTCAATGAACCAAAGCTACGTGTGAAATTTGGTTTCGATATTCATACTAGTTTTTGAGCTAGCTCTTCCATAAAAATTTGGTAACGCACAGACTAACGGACAACCAACCAGACAACCAGACTAACTAACAGATATTTTGACAAAACAATTATTATCTCGAAAAATATAATTTTTTCGATGTTCACTTATTAAAGCTTTTTGTAGAGCAAAATGCCATGGTTTCGCTCAATTTTTTAATCAAAATAGTTTCTCCCGTTTTTGATATATTTCGAAAAAAAGAAGGAAAAAAAACACTTTTTTCATGCACGATTACGATACTTTACCATACCCTGTATGGTAAAGTAAAAACTCATAATTTGTCAAGCCTTGATGCGCTTTATTCAAATAAAATTTTATTCAGCCATTGAATGGGTTGAGATAAAAAATTGAAACTGTGCAAAAAGGTACAGCTTATTAATCGTCACCCCATTGCAAGAACTAGGTAGCTCGATTTTTAAAGTTCTTGAAAAATAGACTGAAAATATTTGATCTATTACATACCAGGCATGTTTAAAGTGTTTATCTGAATAAACTGCTTAATATGACTACAGATTATTATTATTACAGTTATAAATAACTATTCATATGTATTTTTAGCTTTGAAATAGCGAGGTATCTCAAAAAAGAACGTAATATTATATAAACTTTTGGGCCATATTTTAGCTGATTATCTACAACCCAAATATTTTCCGATTTTCTGCAGTTTTCATTCATAAGTTCCAATGCAATATAGGTATGCCTAAAATCGAATCTGTTCTTTTCCTTAGAAATAAACAATTATCGAATTCAGAACGAAGATTCTTTTTGAGTTTTCGTGGCTTTCGAAATTCAGAAGGACAGACAAAAAATATAATTTAATTGAAAAGATTTTGCCAAGCGTAGCAGAGTTGTTGATGTTGATTCATAGAGAGAAATCAATGGTGGTTGTCCTCTGCTTGATGCAAATAAACATACATTATATATATTTAAAACTTAGGGAACGCGGTGTTTTAACTCAAAATATTTTTTATTAATTTCTTTACTGTGAAACACCACCAACTCCAATTTATTATAATATAATTTATTTGTTTGAGACTATAGTTTCGTAGGTTTGACTTTCATCATCAGTCGTTTTAATTATAAATATTTTATTTGTTATTTCTCATGGGGTCAATTACCCAATCGGATATAGAAAATAGTTTTGTTGTTATAACAAGCTAGTCAGATAATAAAATATTTTCAATTAAACAAACCAATGATTGAAAATTTTTATGTCACTACTTAGTTCGTCTTATGATTCTAGATACCGATCGGTGAAATTTTCATTTTAAAATAAATAAAAATTTCAAAATTATTAATTTTTCATTTTAGATAATTCACAACACAAAATTTGTACTTTCTTTTTTAATATAAATTAAAAATACAAATATTATTCTCGTCACAATCTTAAGTTTTAGTCAAAATCACTAAATTCAAGATTTTATAATAATCGGATCAAAGGCATAGCAAGAAAATCGGTAACATCCCCCTTCCCATATGTATATTATATATGTTGCAGTAAAAACCAGTTTTTTTAGTAAGAACGGGTTCTTACTAGTTAAAACGCGTTTCACTGAATACCTTTGTAGCAACTAGAATTTACTGGTGTTCGTTGAGTTTAATTCAAAGGCCTAGAAAACTTCATTTTTGACCTTCCGCCTCATTTTGGGTGTTTATTTTCATAAAATTTTAGACGAAAATGTCAAAAATTAGATGCAAAATTGTAGAGGATGTAATTTTTGACATTTTCGTTTAAATATTTTGAAAATAAACACTCAAAAATTAGTTGGAAGTTCAAAAGTGAAGATTCTAGACCTTTGAACCAAACTCAACCAACATCAGTAATAATTTTTAAGGATTTAGGTGTCGGTTCTAGGTGAAACATTATAAATAAATAACTTATGAGGAGAATTTTCTAGGTTAGGCTTCACAAAAAGGAAATATTAAAACAAATGTATGTTTATTTGAGTTTGATTCACTCGATATATATTTCGGGTTATTAGCCTATCTTCAGGAGTTCAAATAAAAAATATTTCCTTTTTGTGAAACCTAACCTAGAAAATTCTCAACATCAGTAAATTCTAGATGCCACAAAGGTATTCAGTGAAGTTCTTACTAAAAACAGGTTTTTACTGCAACATATATATATATGTATATGTTCAAAATTGCCACCATTTTTCACATGGTCAAATCAGTCACTATATAAAAAGCACTCAGGCCCCTATAGTCGGCATCTGAAACCACCCTCCCCACCAACATTTTTTCTCTAGAGGTCCAGGCGACCATGCCAACTCATTCTTATACTATTAAACACCAAAGGGTAAATATCATTTAAATTTACACCGTGTGCTATGCGTTAGGCTTGTCTGAGTCTGAAGGTTACCTCATTGTAGATGTTTTGCTGTCCTCTCGATTGGCAAAGCACAAAACCGATACAATATCTTGCCCTAATCCACATGCGGCAATACCACGGAAAGGTTCATTAAAAACCTAAGCCACTCTTACCCAAATGTATGTTTTGATTGCCCGATTCGCTTGGCAATCAACAACATATATATACATTTGCCCAACCAAGCGGCAACCCTTCTCTTTCTGAACAAATACAGAAAGGGCATTTTGCGCTTCATCTTGCGAAGCACTCCCAGCCTATACACGGCATATTAAATTTTGCGTAAGGAACGCGGAACGGCAACCGGTCTTCAAATGTCCTGTACCTTCCTCAAACCCTCTTAATACATCCACCTAACTCCTATTTTATCAAAACCTTCCCTCTGTTAATTAATGAATAAATTTTATATCAAAGTTAAGTTGTTTTATCTTTTTTATTTCATACGCTCTTGCAGAGAATTACCTTGTCTCCCCTCCATTTGCTCTTTTTACAGAATATCATATGTGTGTAATATTAATTGACTAGATAATCGAACCAACAGCCCTATCGAAACATTCTATTTTTTTTATAAGGTAAATAACAGCTTCCTTGGGGTCTTACAAACCTCAAAACCAAAAGGAGCGATACTTTTCAATCATTGGTCCTTGTAAGCCGAATTTAATTTTTATTAGATTATTATTCACTCCCTAATCCTTTAATTAAGGACAATTTTTCATTGGTCCTTCATAAGCCAGATCCTTAATTAAAGCGATCTAGAGATTGATTATCTGGTTTTAATTATTGTTGTTCATATTGATATTCTTGGAAATGGCTCAGGAGACAAAGGACAGTATTCTCGCATCTCTCAGATGCATTCAAAAGCGAATGAACGAATTGGATTCAAGTAAAATTGAACATAAAACATTTAACGAGGTAGAATTTATTTGGAAATTAACAGAGGAAATCAAGCTCCAATTAGATGAAATTAATTATCGAATTGAGCTTGTAGAAAATGATGATGAAGCGGACACACTGTTCGATAAAGCATCAGACTGTATCGAACGAATCAGACTCATACAATGCCCGGTATATGGAAAACTTTCAAGTTTTTCAGCCAATAACAATAGCACACAAACACGCACACATACACGCAACCACACACAGGTAACCAAAAAACCTTCAATTATAATCAATGGCAAATTCGGTAATTCAAACATAATTACATCCACCTCTAATGAAACTCATATTGCTTATAATAAGTTAAGTTTCAATTTCACCACCTATTCTTCACTAGAAATACTAAGCAAGCTCAATCTATTGCATTTACAGCCTCTTGTAAAAATAGATATCTTAGCTCCTACTAACACTATACAAATTTCAGAGCATTCTTTCAACCCAATCGAAACGAATGTTCAAGCTAATAATCAATTACCTATTTCCTTCAATCCAACAGCAAGGAAAAATCAACCTTTAGCTCCTTATAGAACTATTCATATGCCAGGGCAATCTTGCAAAGCAACCGCAAAGAAGGCTCTACATTTGAATAAAAACGCTTCTTCTGATTTACTATCATTTACACATAATGATAGCGATCCAGACAAGCTTACTCTCTTCACACAAATGGATAAAAAAGTAATTTTTCCCAATTCATTTCAAAATAATGTTATTGGTTTAAAAGAACTTGGTATAAGAGAAACTAAATTTTCTAATGCCTCCAACACAGCTATTATAAGGAAAAACATTTTCCACCACGCTTTTATTTTATCACCAGGCAGGTTAGTGCAAGCAAATTTAAATAAATTCGATTCTCATGGCTTTTCACCAACCTGTGAATTACTAGCACTCTTTTTAGGCTAGCAAACGCCTAAAAAACCTCGGATTAAAATTAATTCTAAGCTAAACTAAGCTAATATTAAAACTTCAATAATACTTCACTAATGCTAGTTTTAACTTAGATACTAAATATAAAGATTTGTTTTCTGAATGAATGCCAGAATTTACGACTCTTCAATCGTTCAACAAGCAATATCTTCCTTATTTTATAATTTTTCAATATTAATTTGGAATTCGACTCATAAATATTTTTAATTAACATATTTACTTTCTTTATAGTAGCAAAAAGCATTTAAGTCAATTTCAAAATAGCTCGCTTGATCATTTTATCCAAGCTCATAATGCAAACCATTGCTTTGCAAACATTTTCAAACAATATTAATTTGGAATTCGTAGAATAAATATTTAAATTAATTACTTTCATTATCAAAAAAAATATTTTTCTCAATTCCAAATATTTAGCTAACATAGCTTAGACACAAATTCTCTATTGTCCAAAATAATCTATAGAAATTATACAAATGCATTTTTCTCAAACTATACAAAAATTTTAAGGTTTAAACATTCCAACAATTTCTTAAACAAACAAAACAAAAATGGATACAATTCACAGGTATGCTTATACATTAGCAACCACCTTTACCTTTAGCTCCAACACTAAAAGGGATCATAAAAAGGCTATTTTTCATTTTTATTTAGAAAAATATTTAACAAACATTTTCAATAAAATTTTTAATTTTTAATTTCAATATTAATTGCATACGCAAGAAAAATTCTAATTGGATTTATGATTCCACAAATAATTTTTCTCTCTACAAAAACAAATTTGATTTGGTTTATAAGATTTTTAATGGTTTTTCAAGAAACTCAGAATTTTCTGAAAAAAAAGGTCAATTCTATTCATATTTTTAACAATAAAGAATTTGCAGGGAAAACTTTGCCCTTAATCTCTGGTTATTATACTCTAAGATAATAATCCCTTAAATAGCATGCTTTAAGAATTTTCACAGACACATAATCTAAATTCTTCTCTAGAATCTATTAATATTTTAACCCATACTATATTCAAACATTATAATTTAAAAAAGACAATAATAAGTTCTGAACACTAACATTTAGATAACTATTCTACCTTATACTTAAACTTAATAAATTTTGTTTACAACACTTTCATATGCTATCATCCTTACTTACATAATCATTAAAATGTTCCACATTTTTCGGGTGGAGGTAATATGTTCAAAATTGCCACCATTTTTCACATGGTCAAATCAGTCACTATATAAAAAGCACTCAGGCCCCTATAGTCGGCATCTGAAACCACCCTCCCCACCAACATTTTTTCTCTAGAGGTCCAGGCGACCATGCCAACTCATTCTTATACTATTAAACACCAAAGGGTAAATATCATTTAAATTTACACCGTGTGCTATGCGTTAGGCTTGTCTGAGTCTGAAGGTTACCTCATTGTAGATGTTTTGCTGTCCTCTCGATTGGCAAAGCACAAAACCGATACAATATCTTGCCCTAATCCACATGCGGCAATACCACGGAAAGGTTCATTAAAAACCTAAGCCACTCTTACCCAAATGTATGTTTTGATTGCCCGATTCGCTCGGCAATCAACAACATATATATACATTTGCCCAACCAAGCGGCAACCCTTCTCTTTCTGAACAAATACAGAAAGGGCATTTTGCGCTTCATCTTGCGAAGCACTCCCAGCCTATACACGGCATATTAAATTTTGCGTAAGGAACGCGGAACGGCAACCGGTCTTCAAATGTCCTGTACCTTCCTCAAACCCTCTTAATACATCCACCTAACTCCTATTTTATCAAAACCTTCCCTCTGTTAATTAATGAATAAATTTTATATCAAAGTTAAGTTGTTTTATCTTTTTTATTTCATACGCTCTTGCAGAGAATTACCTTGTCTCCCCTCCATTTGCTCTTTTTACAGAATATCATATGTGTGTAATATTAATTGACTAGATAATCGAACCAACAGCCCTATCGAAACATTCTATTTTTTTATAAGGTAAATAACAGCTTCCTTGGGGTCTTACAAACCTTAAAACCAAAAGGAGCGATACTTTTCAATCAGTATATGTATATATAGAGAGAATTTTTTTTAAACACATTTTCAATTCTGAAAAACTCCGAAAATCTCACTTAGAATTTTTTGATGAAAACAAGATTTCCATTACTACATATAAACCCCTATCTTTTGTAAATAAATGCTTATATTAAATTATATATTAATTATTGTATGCTTTATGAAAAGATAGAGGATTGACGAGGATAATGGAATTGGAATAATTATCGGTAAAGAGGTTTTTTATTTAATTAGTTTTTTCCTCTTATTAAAAATAAGGACTAAAAAGATGATCAAGTACACTCGATGGTGGAGAAGTAATCTCCGGAGTCGAAGCTAAAATACAATGTATACATTAATTCATGTAAAATAATTGGTTTAATAAAATTTATAAAAAAGAAGATTGTATGCTTTATAATTTTATATTACATAAATAATTTTTAAAAACCAACATATCGTATTAATTATATCAGAGAACATTAAATTAAGTTTCAGAATAAAATTCGAATATCGTTTTGTTTTTCTTTTGTGATTTAGAATTTATGCGACTGGATGCCATTCAGAGTATGGGCAAACATCCCACGAATAGGGGAGGTTAGATACTCTAATGCCCGCAACGGGACATGCAGCACGCGCGCCATCTACAAGCCAAAAGGGGAAAAGAAACAGTCGAATGCAGGGATGCTTTAATCCTTTTATTTAGAGAGAATCCAACTTGCAAAATAAAATATGTCAACTTCTTTTAGGCAGTCATCCCGGTGCCTTTTTAATCCTTTAGAAATAAAGATTCAATGGGAAAAGTTGGAAAACACTATCAATCAAATAGAAAGATTTTTCATATAATTTTTATAAAAAAAAAAATAAAACCGACTTCAAAAAAACTAAATGCAACAAATAAAATAATAATATCTTAAAAATAAAATAAAATGCACTAAAAGGTATAAAATAATTATCTAATTTAGTTACAACTAAACGACGAAATATTAACATGAAATTACTTTTTGAAGTCGGTGCCAAACAAACTATATAAGCGAGAGTACCCGCCAAACGTACTAAGTAAGGTCCGTCGAGTGCGATTCATAAAATGTATATGTTTGGCACCGACTTCTAAAAGTAATTTCATGTTAATATTTCGTCGTTTAGTTGTAACTAAATTATTTTTACTTAGAGAAAGTGGTGTAGGTTTTAGGTGAAACATGATATTAATTAATAAAGTAACTAAATTAGATAATTATTTTATACCTTTTAGTGTATTTTATTTGATTTTTAAGTTATTATTATTTTATTTGTTGCATTTAATTTTTTGAAGACGGTTTTATTTTTTTATATATTAAAAATTATTTTTATTTTTCTCTTTTTAGTGATGTTATTAATAGTGACTTAATATAATACTTTGCATGCATCTCGTAAGACAAAGCGTCGGGCGAATGAATCAGAAAATGATAAATTGTTTTTTTTTTTTTTTTTTTTTTATAAATTTTATTAAACCAATTATTTTACATTAATTAATGTATACCTTGTATTTTAGCTTCGATTTCGGAGATTGCTTCTCCACCATCGAGTGTCCTTATTCATCTTGAGTCCTTGTTTTTAATAAGAGGAAAAATCTAATTAGATAAAAAAACCTCTTTTCCGATAATTATTTAAATTCCATTATTCCCCAATCAAATCGATTGGTATCCTTCCTCTCTCTCTCTCCCAGAAAATGATAATAAAATTCAATTCATAAATATAGAAATTCTCTCGAAACGTTTGCGGGTTTTAAATGAATGTTTTAAGATTTTTTTTAAGAAGATTTTATTTATTATAATTTCGATTATTTGGTCATAAGAATTGGAGATTTACATTATTTCGTCATTGATCATATCTTTAGAACTTGACCAAATTAATACGGTACCACCCCTAAGATACCCTCTTTCCAATAAAAAAAGAATCATTAAAATCGGTTTATAAACAAAGAAGTTATGCCTGAACAAACATATCAAAAAAGGTCCAATACCAATGAAAAAAAAACAGGACCAATCGGGAACTAGACTGAACCCAATGCAAAAAAAATCATCAAAATCTGTTCACAATTGACGAAGATATGAGGTAACATAGACACAAAAAAAATCAGTCTAATTGAGAACCTCCTCCTTTTTGAAGTCGGTTAAAATGATATAAAGTAAATTCAGAATTTGAAAAAAATAAAAAAAATGTTTTTTAAATATTTTATAATAATCTATGATTTTTATCTTATTAATAAAATACCTAAAATTCCAGAGTAAGAATTAATTTTGAGAATTGCGGAAAATGTTAGTTTTATCATGACGACAGTTTCTTCGAAGGCGTATTCGGTAGGCATATTATATTAGACATTATGTTATGTCAATTAAGTTAATGTCAAATTCAAATCAATTCCAAATTAATTGTGTGTATTTTGTCATGAGATATTTTGTCGGGGATATTTTGTCGGGGGATGTTTTGTCGGGGATATTTTGTCGCGGAATCAAGTTAAGCTGGGTTTTAATTCAAATTATAAAGAGGGAAAGTGGCCTAGTTTGATTTATAGAACATTTTCTTCCCCTCTTGTTACGAAAAGGATTTAAAGTTATCGAACGTATCATAATACACAGCATTTTTTCGATTTACCGAAGTTAACAGCTGAAGAGTTCGAATTATCGAGAGTCGACTGTATATCAGAGGAAGATAATAGAAAACCACCACCCCTGTGAAAAATTTCCCCAAGATAATTTGAATGGACTCTACTTATGTGCTGTCTAAATGGGCTTTGTTCCCGGTGACATTAAATAAATAAAAAAAAATTCAATATAGTTTCGAAGATTTGTCTTCACCAGTCTTTTTATTTAGATATATTTTATCTATTATTTCTCATAGATTTAGATAAATTCGTTTTGTTATAATAGTAATTAGACCTTTTTTGTTAGGTTTGTTCAGCCCTAACTTCTTTGTTTAATAACCAATTTCGATGATTCTTTTTTTATTGGAAAGGGGACACCTTAGGGGTGGTACCATATTAATTTGGTCAAGTTCTGAAGATATGATCAATGACGAAATAACGTAAATCTCCAATTTTTATTACCAAATAATCGAAATTATAATAAATGAAATCTTTTATAAAAAAATCTTAAAACATTAATTTAAAACCCGCAAACGTTTCGAGAGAATTTCTATATTTATGAATTGAATTTTATTATCATTTTCTTATGAAAGATATTGATTTGCCGATGGTAAATAGATTCGAATTTACAAGAAAATCATAAGTTGGTGTAATCTATTAAATCCGATGGAATGGAATATTTTTAATTATATGTCAGGGTGGTTGTTTTTCACCCCCTCGGGAATCGAACCCGAGTGCCAGAATATTTTACGCGTGTACATATGTCAGAGAGGTTCGCATCACGCAGGTGAGCCAAATGGCGCGGATTGCTGTTACTGGCACTCGGGTTCGATTCCCGAGGGGATGAAAAACAACCCCTCTTACATATAATTAAAAATATTCCATTCCATCGGATTTAATAGATGACACCAACTTATGATTTTCTTGTATCATTTTCTTATTAATTCGCCCGACGCTTTCTCTTACAAGATGCATACAAGGTATTATATTAAGTCACTATTAATAACATCACTAAAAGAGAAAAATAAAAATAATTTTTATAAAAAAATAAAGTAGAAAAATATAACCGACTTCAAAAAAATTAAATGCATAAATAAATAAATAAACTAATAATAAACTCAAAATAAATTAAAATACACTAAAAGGTATAAAATAATTATCTAATTCAGTTACAACTAAACGAAGAAATATTAACATGAAATCAAATTTTGAAGTCAGGTGCCAAACAAACTATATAAGCGAGCTTACCGGCGGGTACAGTACTAAGTAAGATCTATCGAGTTCGATTCATAAAATGTATATTTTGGCACCGACTTCAAAAAGGATTTCATGTTAATATTTCGTCGTTTAGTTGTAACTAAATTAGATAATTATTTTATACCTTTTAGTGTATTTTAATTTATTTTTGAGTTTATTATTAGTTTATTTATTGTATTTAATTTTTTTGAAGTCGATTTTTTTTTTTTTATAAAAATTATTTTTTATTTAGAAATATTTTATCTATTATCTTTATTTTCAGTTCAAACGAATCAAGCAGAGGACAACCTCATTGAGAATCAACAACTCTGCTACTCTCGGGAAAAAAATATTTTCAATTCTGATAGAGATGCTGCTTTTTTTATATCTTCCATATCGAGTAGATAGGGGCGTAGAAATGTACTATATGTAATAAAATGTATTATCGTTAAATTATAGTCGCAAAGATTATAATGGAACAGTTGCAAAACGGAAAAAAACGAGACATAACTACCGTTTAGAAACCGTAATTCAACCTGATTAAAACTATATAAAGACTATAATTCAACCAATCAAAAAAGTTGCATTTGGGTTTTATTTTGGTCTCTGTGCTATACGGGTATAATGGTCCACTCCCGGCATTTGATTGCATTTATTTGAGATTTAAAAAATTAACCTTTTAAGAACTTAAAGATTTCCAAGGAACCAAATATAGTACAATTCTACGCCCCTATCTACTCGACATGGAAGGTATAAAAAAAGCAGCATCTCTATCAGAATTGAAAATATATTTTTTTCCGAGAGTAGCAGAGTTGTTGATTCATAAAGATAAATCAATGAGGTTGTCGTCTGCTTGATTCGTTTGAGAATTATAGTCTTTATATAGTTTTAATTAGAGTTTTAATTACAGTTTCTAAACGGTAGTTATGTCTCGTTTTTTCCCGTTTTGCAACTGTTCCATTATGATCTTTGCGACTATAATTTAACGATAATACAACAGTTGCAAAACGGAAAAAACGAGACATAACTACCGTTTAGAAACCGTAATTCAACCTAATTAAAACTATTTATATAAAGACTATAATTCAACCAATCAAAAAAGTTGCATTTGGGTTTTATTTTGGTCTCTGTGCTATACGGGTAGAAATGTACTTATCTCTTTTTATCTCTAGTGAATACGGGGTAGGTATAGATATAATAATAATTGTTTCTCCCTCTCGTTGATTTCAAGTCTTGACTTGTTTGGCTCACGAACACCAATCCTAGCTTATTAAGTTTTCTCAGTGACACTTTTTCCTGCCTTCTGTCCAATACAAACAAAAGAACTGATTAGATTTTTACTTTCCTACCTCAGATCGTTCCAATGCAGAATATCGTAAAAAAAATTAAATTGCTATTTAAGTAGATTACGTAGAGCTGTAGGTAATGAAATAAAGTTTGAATTTTCGTATTAAAATAAGCTAACCTTTTGTGCGCAAGTTTTAAATATATAGAAAAAAATTGCGCACAATCATTCAAAAACCATAGGGTTATAAAGTATACTGAAACGGCCCCCGAAAGATAATTTAATGATACTTAGAGGATATGTAGGTACTAATAAAACAATAAGATCACTGAAAGTTTCAGATCCCTAACTCAATTCGTTTTTGAGAAAATGCAAAATATGTAAAAAACATTTAAAAAAATTTCTCAGGATTGACTAAACCGATCGACCTAAAAATTTTCATGTATTCGGGACCAAAAAGTAACTTTTATATTTTTCTAATATGGCGTTGACCTTTTTCACAAATTTGAAAAGGTCATATTATAGGGAAATAGATAAGGTTTGGAAAAAAAAATAGTTTTCATAATTGTTGCCAAAATTGTATCATGGTCAAAAATTGAAATTAAAAGAAAATCAATTTTTTTTTCAAGGATCTTATAAACCGGTATAGATTATAATTATTTTTCTATAGAAGCTATTATCAGTCCCCAAAGCAAATTAAAAATTTAAGTCAATCGGTTTTGTCAATCCTGAGATTTTTTCTGTTTTTTACATATTTTGCATTTTCTAAAAAACCAATTCCGTTAGGTATCTGAAACTCACAGGATCTTACTATTTTATTAGTACTCTACATATCCTCTAAGTATCATTAAATTATCTTTCAGGAAGTGATTTAATATACTTATACCCTATGGCCTTTAGACAGAACTAAACTGAATCTCTACTTTTTTTCTTCCAATTTAAATTTGAAAAAGGCCCAAAATTATCAACATAAAAATTATTTTATTAAAAAACATTTTTTTTAGGTTACGAAGGTAAATCTCGATGTATAAGTTTAGGAATGTCTGACAAAGTATAAATTATTTTTCAGTAATAAAAAAATTTGCAAAGCAAGGTAATTATGTGTAAACATTAGCCAAGACAACCCCATATATTAAAGACTCCTAATGAATATAATCCCTTTGTGAAGGGCGTCACTTTTTGCTCTTCCTGTGAATGAATTTTCAAGGTCGAGAAACAGCCTGATGAATTTCTCTGAAAATCATCTAATTAAGGAGTAGCCTTCCATTAAGGCTATATTATTATTTCTGATAGAATCTATTTTTAATTTTCCTTCAAGCTTTTTTCCTTACAAGCTTTTTTCACTAATGCAAATATAATTCAATTCAGCAACAGAAGACCACCTCTAACTTACTCTTCTTTCTTCATTACCTTAAAATAATACAAAAGGAGGGAACATCTTCCGAAACGTCGGTTTTTAAGAGGATAAAAATGACTTTCCAATAAATTTATTTTATTAGGTATTATATGTATATTTTCATTATTCTTGAGCTGCCTTCCATCCAACCATCAATATTTATATATATGTTATATGTATATGTACCAGGTCTGTAACTTTAAAATGCGGGTTTTTTCAATAGATGGCCCACAAAGGCTATAGATTCTGGAGCCATAACCAATATGTCGTTTTGTAGCTATGAGAGCAAGCTTCAAAATGTCATATTTGTTTAAACGTTTAAGAGTTAGGGCCGGTTGTATGTCGCAAAGTAAATGCTTTTTACCTATCTACCCTGTGTTAGTGGTAAAAAGCATTTACTTTGCGACATACAACTGGCCCTTAGTAGCATACTTTTTTCGGTGGTAAACATGTCGAGTTTTGAGGCAAACAAAGAGCATTTCCGGCACGTGCTGATTTTCTTATTCAACCAGAAGAAAAAGCAGCGGAAAGCATATCGAATACTTGTGGAAACATACGGTGCAGATACTCTATCTGTCGACACTTGCAAACGATGGTTTAAATGATTCAGAAGCGGTGATTTCAATGTCAGTGACAAAAACCTCAACAGTTTGATGACACCGACGTGATGCTGAAACCTGGCGAAACAGTTAATACGGATCGCTACCTACAACAAATGATTAATTTGAATCATACGTTGATAGAAAACGACCAGTATGGGGTCTAAGGCATGGGAAGGTGATTTCGCTGCATGACAACGCACCCAGTCACACAGCAAAACTGGTCAAGGACACTCTGACAGCACTTGGATGGGATATATTACCCCACCCGCCGTACTCACCAGACTTTGCTCCTTCCCACTACCACCTGTTTTCATCCATGGGACGCGCACTTGCCGAGCAGCATTTCCATTCTTATGAAGACGTCCAAAAATGCGCTCGACGACTGGTTTTGTTCACGCGACTTTAAATTCTTTTGTAATGGCATCCATAATTTACCTACTAGATGACAAAAATGTGCAGAAAGCGAGGGACCATACTTTGAATAAAATATGTTTTTACATTTGTTCTAAATTATTGTGTATTTTTAACTGACTTCAAAAAAGGAGGAGGTTCTCTATTCGACTGAATTTTTTTTTTTTTTTTGTCTATGTTGCTTCATATCTCCGCCAATTGTGAACCGATTTTGAAAAAAAAAGTTTGCATTGGGTTCCGTCTAGCTTCCGATTGGTCCCATTTTTTTTCATTGGTATTAGACCTTTTTTGTTAGGTTTGTTCAGGACTAACTTCTTTGTTTATGAACCGATTTTAGATGATTCTTTTTTTATTGGAAAGGGGGTATCTTAGGGATGGTGCCATATTAAATTGGTCAAGTTCCGATGATATGATCACTATTAATAACATCACTAAAAAGAGAAAAATAAAAAAAAATTAAGAAAATAAAACCGACT
Source organism: Forficula auricularia (assembly GCA_024734495.1). Lineage (NCBI taxonomy): Eukaryota > Metazoa > Arthropoda > Insecta > Dermaptera > Forficulidae > Forficula > Forficula auricularia. The sequence continues at coordinate 2,543,758 of JALMQS010000087.1, read as the reverse complement.
TCAAAAAAATTAAATGCAGCAAATAACATACACTAAAAGGTATAAAATAATTATTATCTTATTTAGTTACAACTAAACGACTAAATATTAACATGAAATTACTTTTTGAAGTCGGGGCCAAACAAACTATACCTATAAGCGAGGCGTACCCGCCAAACGTACTAAGTAAGATCCGTCGAGTGCGATTCATAAAAGGTATATGTTTGGCACCGACTTCAAAAAGTAATTTCATGTTAATACTTCGTCGTTTAGTTGTAACTAAATAAGATAATAATTATTTTATACCTTTTAGTGTATTTTATTTGTTGCATTTAATTTTTTTGAAGTCGGTTTTATTTTTCTTCAAAAATTATTTTTTATTGAAAAACCCCGCATTTTAAAGATTACAGAACCTGTTATATATTAATTTGCATCAAGCAGAGAACAACCTCATTTATTTCTCTTTATGAATCAACAACGCTGCTACTCTCAGCAAAACAAATCTTTTCAAAGAAAACTATTTGTTTTTTTATTGATTTAATTTCCTTAGAATACAGAAAATTTTAAGAAACATCTTATGTATTTAATCAAACAGAAAATTAATTTTATTTTGATTTATCGATAATCATATAGCTTGAAGAAATAAATAAATAATTGTAAAGTTAAGAGAATTATAAAAACACTTATTATATAAGCATAGATAACACCTGACCACGGCAACCTGTGCCAACTTGCAATGAAGCATATCAGTACTTGTAGACTAAGGCGAACGCGAGCTGATCATTTATTGAAAAGAAATATTTATAATTATACAAGGAGTGCTTTTATCATCATCACATTCTGATTATTGAAGAAAAATAATTAAAATTATACATTTAGTAGGGTCCTTATTATCCTCAATAAATATTTCATAGCATATTAAGTTTATTCAAAATATTTTATTTAATGAAATTATCTATCTAGACACACGGCAGTGTGTCATCCAAAAGAACTGGGTGGCAATAAATTTTAAAAAATTACAAAATAAAGAATTAAAAAAATATAATTTTGCTAAAATCTTTATATAACCTTTTCTTGTGTGTCCTCATGATACTTAAGTGAAATATTAAATATCAACAAAATTGGTTAAACCATTTTCAAGATATTTAGAAAAAACTAAAAAAAGTACAATAATAAAGTACCTATATGTTTGTGGACCGGTATGTACCAAAAATTAATAGACACTTCATTTTGTTAAACTAATGTTATGTGTTATGTTTTCAATTTCATCGAAATCGTTAGAGCCCTTTTCCAGAAACCGATTCACTTTCACTTTCAGTGCCTGTCATATATGATTGGGCATCCATTTTACCATCTACCCTTTGTTAGTTGTAAAATCATTTACTTTTCGAAATACAACCGGCCCTTACTGTGGTAGAGTACAGTAAACTATTGGTTATCTGCGAGACCCATTGGAGAAAAATAGGAAATACAATAGATTATTGACCTATAATCAAATAAAAATATGTTTCTCTTTTAATAAAAAATATTGTATTTAATAATATTTTAAGTTTCGTATTGTATATGAACAGTTTTAAAATTGTAATTACATTACAGTTGCGAGAGTCTCCCGTGATCTGATTCTCCTGGTTCAAATTTTTTTAGCAGCAACTGAATAAGGGGTTTGTTTTCAAATATTTAGTGGAACAACATAAAAATCTGGAATTTGTTATTAAAAAAAATATATTAATAAATGAGTTGTCGGCGCCTGAGCAAGAATACGATGTTGCACCCTAGAAAATTTTCCCCTGAATGTATTCAAATAAAACAATCGAAATCGTTATATATATCATATAAATTAATGTTTTTAAATCCATTTTAAATAAACTTGTAATTATTTAATAAAATAATTATTGAACTGTTTTTCACTGATCCCTGACGCTTTTGATGGTATAATCGTATATTTAAATTATTTTATTTATTTATTTATTATTTAAATGTAATAAATTTTAATATGTTAAAAGATATTTCAATAAAGTAAAGTGAATGGGCTTCATGAATCAATAACAAAGAATGTGTCCCTATCTAATGCCAAGACTCAAGAGACAACCCAAGCAAGGTCTCGATAAAACAAACCAAAAAAATTAAAAATGAGAATGAAATCTATTTTATTTTATCAATTTAATCTATCATGAAGTTCATAGTAACTTTTTAATATAAGAAAATAGCATTTGGATTAAGAATTTGGTATTTTAAAAGAAATTTTATGAAAAGATTCAATTTCTTTTTTCCGGGAGCGAATCAACTAGAAATACCTAAAAGTTTTATTTTTTCTCTCATTAGATATTTATTTAAATCCATTGGAATTTCATATCTGTGTGTTATTTAATTTTATCTTTTATTTCAAATTGTTTTGTTTGGATATTTTCATTTTAAAGGGTAGTTTATTTAAAGCGAAATTTGAAAAAACGCTAATAATAATTTTGAAATAATTTTTAAAAATATGAAATTAATAGATTTTATAAAACAATTAATTATTAATAATTTAATTTTATTTTGAACGAAATCGATTTAGTACTTTTTGAGAAATTCGTCAAAAACCCCGAAAACAGTCTATGAAAGGCCGTTTTAGAAACATTTTAAAATTCACCTCCATGTCACAAGTCAATGTTTCGTTTCATATAACTTTTTTAACTTTTTTACAAAGGCATCTCGCTGATTTCAAAAAACAACGTTTTTTAGACGGTTCAGATGGTTTTTGACCATTTTCTCAAAAAGTACTTAATCAATTTCGTTCAAAATTAAATTAAATTATTAATAACTAATTGTTTTATAATATATATTAATTTCATATTTTTAAAAATATTTCAACGGAGCGTTATTAGAGTTTTTCAAATTGGACTTCAAATAAACTAACCTTTTAAAATGCAAATTTCTTAATAATAATTATTTGATATAAAAGATAAATGAAAATAACTACACAGATATGAAATTTTAATAGATTTAAATAAATATCTAATGAGAAAAAAATAATACTTTTTGGCCATTTCTAGTTGATTCACTTCCGGAGAGAAGAAATTGAATCTTTTCACACAATTTCTTTTAGAACTACAAAATTCTTAATCAATAATGCTATTTTCTTATATAATAGACATACTGTGAACCTTCAGATAGATGAAATCGATAAAATGAGTTCGTTTTCTTTCTCATTTATAATTCTTCTTTGGTCTGTTTGATCAAGAGGCTGGGTCTCAAATCACTCGGCATTAGCGAGTCATTTGTTATGGTTTTCTAACTTTTTACCATTTTCTTAAATACTAATCTATCAATTTCGTTCAAAATTAAATATAATTATTAATAATCGATTGTTTTATAATATTTATTAATTTCATATTTTTTAAAATTATATATAGTTTGTGTACATTAAGATTAAGAACTAATTAGATTTTGGTTGAAATCGAAGAAAAAATTAAGGGAGAAGGTTGAATTAATTTAAATTATAAAATGTTTAAACTAAAAAAAAAACAAGAAAATTAGAAATTACTATAAAACAGTGTTAAAATAAAAAAGAGAGAAATTATTTTTTAGGGGACTAAAATTTGAGATGGGGTCTTTACTACTACTAGTGTTTTTAAATTTTTGTCTCAAAACAGCTTTTAATAATTTTTGTTAATCCACTGTTTTTATACCTATGAATCTATATTTCCTAATTATGTAAAATGTATTATGATTGGCATATATTCTGCGAGAGAAGTTATTAATCTGTAATTTTTTGTTTCAAAATCTTGAATACAATTTGAATGGATCATTCTATACTATATCTTTATATTCAATTATATTCAATTTCTGATTTGAAAAATTAATAGGTAAGTGTTAATTTCTAATCAAGGAGAAAAAGAAAATTGAAAATCGTTTGCTCTGCACACATTTTATTTTTAATATGAATTAAATAATAACGATATATATTTTTTTTAATCCTCTATGGTTTGCTTGAAGACGAGAGCATTCGAATTAAGAGTAAATAAATCGAAAAATGTCTAATATTAAAAATGATAATCTAATAAATAATTGTTAACATAAGGAATGGATTATAATGTGTGATTTTTAATAATGTAGAAAGTAAGTGATTTATTACCTGGAGAATTGAGATGGTGAGGTGACCGATGAACTCGCGCTCACTTAACGGGATCGACTGAAGCCAATCCAAAAGCCCGGCCGCCTGCCCGGCAGCTTATCTTTTTCCAAGAAATGTTTTTCACTTGGCTAGCAAAATTTAATTTTTCCTATCATAATAAATTAGAAAAAAGAATACCCTTTCGTTCTTGTATCTCGGTATAGGAAATATAGAAGAATTTTAGAGCTTGTCGTCCCCAGTTTAATAAAATGTAAATAAAATAGAATAAATTTTATATCACATTATTGTAGGCACATACATAGAAATTAAATATAATTTTAAAAGGCATTTTGCACAGTAGATTTTCGTAGCATGTCATTCATATTTTTTTTTTACTTTTACCATACAGGGTATTGTCAAGTATTGTAATCGTGCATGAATAAAATGTTGTTTTTTTTTAAATATCTAAAAAACGGCTAAAACTATTTTGATAAAAATAAGCTGACGTGTTCTGATGTGCCCATCTACTTGACTTTACCATAAAACCTGGCCCCTCACTCATATTTAATATTTAATAAAATTATTTATAATTATGTAGGGGAGAGGGGTTAGTTTTTGCATTCTTCTGGGGGCACTCTGATTATGTATACAAAATTTGGTTGAGTTTGGTACAATAGCTTAGAATTTCATTTGTTACCATACCACCCCCCCCATTTTGGGCGGTTAGTTTTTGCATTTTTAGATTTCTGGGATCCCACCGATTATGTATACAAAATTTGGTTGAGTTTGGTATATGGCCAAGATTTTCATTTTTTGACCTACACCCCATTTTGGGCGGTTAGTTTTTGCATTTTTAGATTTCTGGGGTCCCACTGATTATGTATACAAAATTTGGTTGAGTTTGCTCAAATGGCCTAGATTTTTAATTTTTAATTTTTAACCCCCCTCCGCCCCTTAATTTTCTGTTGATATGTACCAAAATTTAATCAGCTCTTAATCTCAACGGACCAAAACTACGTGTGAAATTTGGTTTCGATATTCACACTAGTTTTTGAGATAACTCGTCCACAAAAATTTGGTAACGCACAGACTACCTAACAGACAGACAACCAGACAGACTAACAGACATTTTGACAAAACAATTATTCGAGCTTTTTTGCAGAGCGAAATGCTCAATTTTTTTAATCAAAATAGTTTGAGCCGTTTTTTAGATATTTCGAAAAAAAAATGGAAAAAAAACACTTTTTTCATGCACGATTACAATACTTGACCATACCCTGTATGGTAAAGCAAAAATTATCACTAATGTATTTCTCATTAAATTATTTCGTTACTTCCAAAATCTGTCAATTCTATTATACTAAAAATTTATATAGCCGAAATTTGAACCTTGTGATGGCTAATCAGCTGACCGGTCGGCTGCCCCACCCCCTAGGAAAATTCCCTAACTACGCCAATGGTGGTAAGACTATCCTCGTGATGTCGAAATTGCTTGGGTTTCTTTTTTTCAGCATGCACACAATGATTTTTAAATCTTTCGCTCTATTTCAAAAGAATAGATATACCTAAGTAGTTGTTGCTTATTATTTTCTTAACTTGCTTTCTATCTCATTTGATTTAAATGCGTTATTTCATATGATAGTAATATTGAATGAATATTGTTAGAGTTCGTGCCTGTGATGAAACTGTATTAGATGAAGGAGGAGGTATCAGTCAAAGATGGACCACTGGGTTCAATAAAGCACCTTTAATAAAACGTTTCGGCCTGAATTTATTTGGCCAACTTCAGTTAATTAGGAGTTATACACAAAATGCGGTACACATATGTGATCGAACTAAGCTTTGTCAAAAATAAAAATAAAATTTTTAGCTTCATGCAAATTTATAACGTGCCTGGACCCAAAAGTTTCAGAATGAAAGTAATGAGTTTATATAGAGAGAAAATTTATATAAACTCATTACTTTCATTCTGAAACTTTTGGGTCCAGACACGTTATAAATTTGCATGAAGCTAAAAATTGAAGATGGGTCGATAGCCCGAAATATATATATTGAAAAAGAAAAAAAATTATATCTTTTAATTTTTTAATTTTAATGTGAAATAAGTGACCCAGTATCCTTAACTCATAGTAAATCCATATTAAATAAAATATTTATTTACTCTTATCTTTAAAAATTTTTATTTTTATTTTTGACAAGGCTTGGTTCTATCACATATGTGTACCGCATTTTGTGTATAACTCCTAATTAACTGAAGATGGCCAAATAAATTCAGGCCGAAACGTTTTATTAAAGGTGCTTTATTGAACCCAGTGATTCCATCTTTGGCTGATACCTCCTCCTTCATCTAATACAGTAATATTGAATGTTTTATTTTGAAGGGAGAATTTCCAAGAGTGAAATATCTAAATTTTGTTTAAGGTAGTTCTTTCACAAATGCAAAAATTCAAGAAGTCTTTGAAACTTGAAATATAAGTCATTAAAATTATAATAAACACACTATTAAAATTTGAAGACGATTTACCACACCAAACATGAAATGATAATTGCAATTAAAAATTAAATTTTTTACATATGGTAGCATGGGAAAGGGTGGGAAAATGATCATTATTTTATTTTTTTTCATTGAAGGACTTTCACCATCTTGATGAAAAACTAATATTTGTTAGAATAATATATTCGGAATAACTAAAAAAAAATTGAAATTATTTACCTCGTAGTTTTGATAAAAAACAAAAAAATAAAAACATATTTGGGCGATTATTTTTAGTGGAGGGGATATAATATCAATGGCTTGGAAACGATCCAAGATAATAAAGTAGTGTAGAAAGTACAGTCACGTTAAGAAAACATAACCTAAAATTTTAGCACCGTTCATATTTATAGAGTGGTCACGAGGCTAAAACTTTTTGTTTGGATTGTCGCGAAAGAGCCTCCTTAAGATCCCCTGTCTACAAAAGCTCATTAAAATATATTTCTTTAATAATAAATTACGGGATTTTTTTCTTAGAAAATGAACGTTTCGTAAAAATAGACACATGATCCAATTTTTTAGGTGTATTCTTTCCGTCCCTCAATTGGCAATCCTCTGTCGTTCGATATCGGTACTCTGTTGAGAGATACGCAGTCCAAACAATGATATTCGTCTTCTTCCAGCAAATCTGTTGCCTCATTGGATCCTCATGAAGTGTCCAAATTTTCTAAATTTCTTTTCTATATCTGATTCATTAGTTCAAGTTTTCTTCCCATTCGTGTTAGAAATTAATGTAAATTTTGATAATATTATTTAATTCCGCTATTTTCGGGTTGATTTTTTTTAATGAAAATTATGCGACTCTGAAAAATTTTCTCGCGACCCTCCGCGCGGTCTTGACCCAGAGTAATGCAATCTGATCTACACCAGGATGGTCCAACCCGCAGGCCACATAGCGCTACAATGAATCCTGCCCGAGATAAAAACAAAAACTTTACTAGTTTGGTATATTTACAAAAAATGTGAATTTGGTTGAGTTTGGACCAAAGGTCAAGAATTTTTATTTTTTGACCCTCCTCTCCATTTCGAGAGGTTGGTTTTTGCATATCTATTTCCCTAGGAGCCAACAGAATTATCGTCACTGATCTTACAAAACATCATAAGTCCGATATTTGGTCAAATACGTATTATACGTTTATACTGACCAACTTTTCACGGCGCATCTGTCTATTGAATCCTATTCCAATTTAATTTAATATTGCATTGTATTTGTATGTATTGTTGTTTAAAATGGTTTTTCTTGTTTTCTGGCAAACAATGAATTTAAGACTTACGATATTTTGTAAGATCAGCAACGTTATGTATTATACAAAATTTGGTTAAGTTTGGTTCAAAGTTCTAGAATTTTATTTTTTGATCCTGGTCCCTTCCTATATATGTAATTCATATTCTGGAATATCGTATTAGCTGAGAGACATCATCCTCTGCGGCTTAAAATACGATATCGTTTTGTATATATTTTGAATATAAATAAATTTTCTTAACTTGGAGATAAATATTGAAAATCGAGTAAAAAAAATTATTTTTTAGATAACACCGACAATCCATGAATTAACCTGACAAATTTCAAGTTCCTGGCCCTCATGGTTTCGGGGATTTGTCATTATAAATAAAACTAAAGATTTGATCATCTTTTTTTTGAAAATTGTTGGAATGTTTTTCAAAAATCACCTCAGGTTAAAATTAACCAATGTTTATTAAAAGAGAAGAGGACAAATTCTAAGATTTTAGTAGGAATATTATTAAATTGCGATATCAGAGGGATTCATCCCCCAGGAGTCGAACCTGAGAACTAACATGCTTTCCGGGCAGTCACCTCACCATTATTATAAATAAAGATTAATTTTTTCAACTAAAATCACTTAATATAGTGATATTTGAATTAGAGAAAAAAATCATGTTTAGTTCAAACCATTAGTAAATGAAGCAAATGGTCAACATCGTATTCGTGTACATTTATTTTTCATTGCGTGTATTATAGCTATTCGTTCGTTAGTACCTTTCTCTATCTTGATCAAAAAAAGCACGTTTAAGAGTCTCATAATTGTTAAGAATGTCTTTTGATAAATAGAAAAAAGATTCGTTAACAATCCAACCCGGAAAAATTGTAACAGAATAGAAAATTCTCTATGATGGGAACAGGAACAGTCTAAGTGAATAGAATGTATCATATGTATACTAACGGTGTTATCTTTTGATAATAAAATGGATTTTAAAAAGGGTAGAAGGTTACCCGGGTGGTCATTTGTCGTGGCGGATGACCCATCCCCGAGGCGGAAGGGTGAAAGAGGTCATTTTGAGGGTCACCTGGGGAGGAGCCAGGGGTCAATTTCGGTCACGCGTGTGCCAAAACTTATGACCTGGCTAGTGACGGTTAATTCGTTTTTAAACGGCCTACATTTCATTTTACTGTCCAAGATGACCCCTCGACAGCTCGACAAGCAAATCCGACAGTTAAAATGTCCATCATATTTCATTTAAAATACCGGAGTACATCTATAAAATATTTAGAATTTTTAGGGGACTATTTATTGAAAGGTGTCAGAAATTGTTTAAAAATTATTTAAATTGTTTTAAATAATGAATATCGCTCAAAATTATACATAACTAACAATTTTTTTTTTAATCAATTAAGGAATTTAGAAAATGTATTTCTGAATTTTGTAATGCTTTATTTATTTCATAATAAAGATGATCGGGTTTATTTGATTCATATTTGCAATTCTCTTTAATATAGCTAATACAAGCCGATTTTTTTTTTCATTTTTGTCTTGAATTGTTGAATTTATAAATATATTTATAAAAAATGTTTTATTACCTTTAGAGTTAAAACAATATATCGTCACTCTTATGCTGAAGCCTCGATTGTGCAAAAACCTTGTTTTGTGTTATTACTATTTGAAAATTTTCTATTTAATACTATTCAGTGGTGGATTTAGGATTTTGCCGCCGGTAGGCTGAAATATTTTTCCGCATATTCTCACTCTTTAGGACCCTAGGCAAAATCTTAATTTCGGGCCCCTACGTAAAAACACAAAATATATTTAATACATATATAAATAGTTCGAATCAATTGTCTCTTTCGCCTAGGCCAGGGGTCAGCAACCTTTTGAAATGGAAGAGCCAAAAGTTATAATTTACAAAATTTCATATGGTATTTGATTAGGTATACTATATAAATTTGATTTTTGATTTAAAATAAATAGCTTTAAATATGAAATAATATTTATTCACATAAAAACATACAAATGTTTCGCACAAAACATATTAAACTATTTTAGCTAGCTCTGATAGAATAATAAAATTAGTAATCAAATAATATAACTATAATTATTGAATATTAGATAGTTACCTCAATGGGAGCATTGGCCTTGCGTGCCTTTTGAAAGTTTGGTTAAATCTGGCTCATAACTTATTGTTTTCAGTTTCAAATAAGTTTTGAAAATAAATTAATATAATTATTAATATTTGCTCATGGAACTGGAGAGCTGCATCTTGACATCGAAAGAGCCGCAGGTTGCCGACCCCTGGCCTAGGCCAAAGTCCGACCCTCCTATTCTCGTCAGTAGGGTAAGATTTTGGCACATTTTTCAGCTTCTCTAGAAGCCGTGTACTTTGTAATTCTGCTGTTACCTACGAATATTTACTAAGGTAAAGCTAGTTTTTAAGGAATTTGGTGTTGGTACTTGGTGAAACATTTTTTAAAATTATTGGATAAAAAATACTTGGTAATGTGAAAAGTACCAAGATGGGATACAAAATACAGCAAATAGAAAGTAAAAAAATTAAACTTTCTTAAAATTCTAAAAGACAATAACATATGAAACATAAATAAGATTTATATGATTGTATGAGAGTATATCAATGAAATCTAATTAAATCAAAGTTAGCAATAAATAAAAATAATACATTTTAAGTAAATTATGGTAAATAGAATTTTTCATACATCGTCCAGGTACTTAAATATATTGCCGTCTACATTTTTTTCTACAAAATCTTTAATGACAGTGTCAAATGGAATTGCTTCCAATGTATCGGATTCTATTGACAAAATTGCCAAATCATTTAATCTCTTTTCTGACATTGTTGATCTTAAATCATAGGGTATTCATCCGAGAGAAATAAAGTTTCCCGTCTAAATAAAAATTCATAAAAGCCTCGAAGTCGAAATTAGGTATCCGTCGAAAATTTGCCGCCGTAGGCTTCAGTCTACTTAGCCTAATAGGAAATCCGTCACGGACAGAATTTACTTAAATTGGTGAATATAGACCTTAAGTTTGAGATTCAATGAATTATTCTATCATATTCGCGTCTATGGCATAAATCGAGGGTTGAACCGTGACCTAAAATCGTATACACCTACTTCCACTTCCACTTTCAATTCCAAATAGAAGACAATAGATGACAATAGATTATCTAATGAATTCCAAAGTAATTCCAAATAATTCCAAATACGGTGTACACCTAATTCCAATCGCGGTTCACCACTCGGCATAAATAGTTTCTCAAAAATTAGTTTGAAAAACCACATTAGTGAAAAATTAGAAAACATGTACACATTCTTAGTTTTGACATATTGGTGACTATAATGATCTACTGAATATATAGGATAATTAAAATCTAAAAAAAATAGTTAAACTATCATTTCATAAACAAAATTGAAAGTTTTTGTGCAGAGAGTAGCATAATTTTTATAAATTGAAGGAGACAAAAAAGAGTGTCTTCTGCTGGAATTATAAATTTTATTTATAACGAGACTATGGTTTCGAGGGCTTTCCTGTGAATCAATTGTAATAGACTGATGAAGAGGGCAAAATCCTCGAAACTACGTTATAAATATAATTTATAATTCCAGCAGAAGACACACTCTTTTATTGTCTCCTTCAATTTCATAAACAAATAATAAAATTATTAATTAAATATTGGGTGGTCTATTTTCGATTCCATTTTCATTAGAAATAAATTCTCTACTTGCAAACTTTCTGATTGAATATTTTAGAACAACAATTAGATACCGATCTGAAAAAAAATTGAATATTGTTTCATTATTAGAATTTTATATTAATTATCTAGCAAGGAACAAATATTTCTACATCATTAACTATCTTTTTTGAATAACAAATATCAATAGAATTATAATATTTTATCCGCGGTCCGAGACAATTTTTTTTTCTTGTGGCCCGTGTAAGCCAAAAGGTTGGACACCCCCGTTCTAGAATACAATATAAGAACCTATATTAACTTATTGGTGTTGCACTTTCTTGTATTCCTTCCATAAAAAAATGGAAGATCAATATGTGTATTATATTTACTATATATAATAAATATGACTTCAAATAAACATTTTTTTACTATTGAAACTGTTTTGATAAAACTAGACAATAAGACTTGTTTTTTATTATGACATTGACTGGAAAAATAAATCTTCTCAATTACAATAACCATATTATAGTAGTCAGTGCAATAAATAGTTATTTTTCATCGAAACACTCACTAACTATTTAAAATCCTATTTTTCCAGTGAAAAATTTGGAAAATAGATCATAAATAAAATTGTTGACAGATGTGCCTTTTCCAGATAAGTCGGCACTTTAGAAAATCTTTTCATGTGGATGTTATTTCTAAGACAGTCCCGTTACTTTTCAGATCGCCGACAAACCCATTTTGGTAATTTTCAGCTGTTGTAAAACTCGTTACCCGGAAAAATATAAAAATAAAAAAAGAAAGTGAAGGACAATGACAATAGCTACTACCAATAAAATGAAACACCAAAGACAAGTATATATGGCTAATTTTGTAAACAATTTATTTCTCATATTATTTTAGAGAAAATCTTTTGAAAAGGTCATTTAATTAAAAGATCTCACGTCATAAAATCAGATTTTTGAAATTGATTGATTGTCCTATGTTAGTTAAAGTTAGTTTATTTATTTGTTAAAGGAATTTCAATTTCAAGATATATATTTTTATTTGCTTCCCAGAATAATGTCATATACCTTCGAAGAAATCAGTTATACTGAAGAAAAAGGGTTGTGAGCTTGTGAGTTCTAATAATTCATGGCAAGCTTCAACAATAATATCCAAAGAGATGCATACTACATGATTAATTTGTTTGTATTTTCCAGCAATGTAATTATAATATGCACTTGTGCTAATAGTATACTTAAAATATTTTCCAAGCTATAACCTTGACCATGTTTTTTGAAAGAAAATGAAAATACTTAGTGAAAGAAAAAAGTCGAGTATGACATGGGTTAATAAATTATGCCATGCTTATCTCATAATTCTGTTGTTGCAAGATTGGAGCCATAAGAAATTCTATATTAGTAAAGTTATTTTAAGGTAGTTGTTTCGCAAGAATACTAGCAAAAAGTTAATGCTAGAGTATATAGAACAGACAATAAGGATTCATAATTCATAAGCCTAAAAGTTTTTGCTGTTTATGTACCAATACTAGCCAATCCCTTGCTCGTTTGACAAACCTGGCAACATTGTCCGAGCTTGAATATTTTTATCATAGAAATGACGGATAAAATACATTATAAAGGTCGATTAATTAAACAAAAAGTTCTTAATAAACGATTAAAAGCTGTTGCGACAATAGGGGAAGGGAAAGAATCGTCAAAAAAGTACTAAAGTTAGTCCACTTTTTAGGTTAAATATATACTTTGTTGCCAGCTTGTTTTTAGTGTAAATTTTTCATTATACAGTTTTCATTATTTATTAATTATTATCTCAGAAACACTGTTGTAACTATGAATTAAAATTTTCTTAAAAATTGTATTAGTTATTGTTTAATGTTGGTTTAGTTTTTTATAACAATGTTAAGAAGAGTTTCTTAATTATAATTAAATATGAATGTAAACTTTCCGATATCCCGTATAGTGCAATATATAGGAGTCTGAAAAACTCTATCTTTGGAATTTAATATCTCCGGAATTATATTGTTCATAAATTTCATTTTGCCACCAATCGATGTAGAAGTCTTTAAATAATAATCTGTCTAAATTTCAAAAAAATCCTATGAAAATATGGTGAAATAACTACCTTAAACATAAAATAAATGTAGTTTTAAAAGCTATGATTGCAACGATTTAACTAAAAAGATAAGATAGGTAATTAAAGTTAAAACTTTGAGCAGTCCAACAAAGTTTCGCCTTAGAACCCATTCGAGATGAAATTTCTATTTGAAGATGCTAAATATAGAAGACATAATCCGTTTTGAATGTGATGCATATTCAATGCATCCAATGAAAGCGAGTCAATATTGAGTTTATATGGTTGCCTAAACATTAGGCGAGTATCCTTGTGTCTGATTTCGAGTAACTATAGAAAGCCAATCAAATATCTCTCCCTCAAGCATCTTGTTGGTTCTTTAGGGACCCGGTGTCCTGAAAGAGAGCCCCTGCTGAAAGAGACTCGCCCCTTGAGCCCATCCGATCCATCCACCCGGCTTCTATTTAAGCGGAGACACGTCGTTGCCATCGACGGTGTCCTCTCTCCCCTGCTCCATTACACCAGCTTTGTTTGTGCTCCGAGCTACCTACATTTCCGTTACGCCATCAAAGTAAACATTAAGCACATACAACCAATACTACCCTTAAATATAAAATTTAAAATGTTAAAACAAAAAAAAACAAACAAAAAAAATCAATCATTAAAAAATAAATTATTGGATAAAAATTACTTGGTAGGTTTCACATCTATATTTTATATAAAATTAAGGTTTTGTCTGTACATTGCTCCAAATCCAAATCCAAATTGGTTTCACACGTTTCAAGCAAAGTTATGAACGAAAACACCCTCAACAAAATTTCTGTCTGTATAGTATGTCTGTTTCAGTGGTTTCCGAAAAGTTGCTCACGATTCACGTAAAAACGGCTCGAAGGGATTATTATGAAATTTCATATTAACATCAGATGTCTGTCAAACTTACGTTTTTAGCTATATAACGTTTTGATATTTTGACCCCAAAAGGGGGTTTTCAAATAACTCCTAAACTATTAACCCTACGGCAAATTATATGATAAGCAAAGTTGTAGGGGATGTGATTTCTGACAACTTTTGTTTAAAAAATTCCCTCAAAAAATCACCCTAAAAAGGGGGGAGGGTTAAAAAATGTAGCCTCCTGGCTAGCAAGAGGGCCGCCGAAGGCGGGCCTTGAAGCTAGTTAAGATATAATAAAAGAATTTATTTTTGGAGAAACTTTTGACCTCGATATATATATTTCGGGTGACTAACCCATCTTCAGGAGCAACAGAAAGTAACTGAGTCTCGAAAGAACCTACTTAAGTAACTGAGTTACTTTCTGTTGCTCCTGAAGATGGGTTAGTCACCCGAAATATATATATCGAGATTAAAGATTCTCCAAAAATAAATTCTTTTTATTTTTTATATCTTAATGTGAAACCTACCAAGTATTTTTTATCCAATAATTTTAAAAAATGTTTCACCAAGTACCAACACCAAATTCCTTAAAAACTATTATAAAAGTAATTTAAGGTAGTTCTTTCATAAATGCAAAAATTCAAGAAGTCTTCGAAACTTGGAATATAAGTCATTAAAAGCATAATAAACACACGGTTCAAATTTCAAGACGATTTACCACAGCAAACATGAAATAATTGCAATTAAAAATGACATTTTTTTACATATGGTAGATTGGGAAAGGGTGGGAAAATGATAATTATTATTTTTTTTTTTAATTGAAGGACTTTCACCATCTTGTTGAAAAACTAATATTTGTTAGAATTATATATTCGGAGTAACTTAAAAAAAATTGAAATTATTTAACTCGTAGTTTTGACAAAAAATAAAAAAATACATATTTGGGCGATTATTTTTAGTGGAGGGTATATAATATCAATAGCTTGGAAACGATCCATTCATAAAGAGAATATAGTAGTGTAAAAGTGCAGTCACGTTATAAAACATAACCTAAAATTTTAGCAGCGTTCATATTTATAGAGGGGTTACGAGACTAAAACTTGTTGTGTGGATTGTCGCGAAAGAACCTCCGTAAGAAATAAAATACATAATTTTAAAAAAATATATAGTTGACAGTATCGTGCGGCCCATGGATGCTGTGGATGCGCATACCTAAAATCTCAGAACGTCAAGAGTATCTTCATACCGTGTCATATATAAATCTCGTTTACCTTTATTTCGCTTAGCTTTAATTTAAAATTTATGCAACTTTTTAACGTTAGAATATGAATAGAATTTTCCAGATTTCATATTTGAATAATTTTCGTTATCTTAAGGAAAATACTTTATTTTATAAGGTTGAAAGTAATTTAGTTTACATGTAGTCACTCGACGTCTGACTTTCATTTAAAATCTATAAATTGAGTAACAAATTAATGTGAATGATGAACTAAAATATGTTTTGGCAGAAGTATTTGATTGTACTTAGCCGCTTTGTTTAATTAATATTTTGTCTACCTTATTATAAAATTGTTTTACAGACAAACTGACGCGAAGGCTTGTCTAGTTAGCAGGGAGTGGGGGAAGCATCAACAGGCACAAACTTGTTCAAACCTGTCGCGTTGCTGGTTGCCAGTAGCAGCATCAGCCTGTCTTTTAATAGCCACGCCTCGATCCTGGGAGCCCCTGGTATTTAGACAACTGAATTGGCATATCAGTTAAGTGTATGACTTCCTCAAGTCCGGATCGCGGCGGCGCGTCCCATCCTAATATCTATTGTATACTCAACATCAAAAAAACTAGATACCTACTGAAAATTACAAAAAAAAAATTAAATCATTTTTTATTTTTGAATACATTTTTATGAGAACGTCGAAAACAATTTTATAATTATGTGACAAAATATTAATAAAAACAAAGAGGCTAAGTGCAAGCCGTACACGCATACCATAGGTATCGTAATTTTTTAGATCCAAACTAATTATTTTATAGTAACTAAAAAATTTTTATTGAAAGTACTCAGACAGAGCATTTAAGATAGAACGGTAGTGTTTTTACATGCCCCTGGAAATAGTCAAAGTGAAGATAGACTGTACGCTGTCTTTAATATCAATTGAAAAAAATCTAATGAGAAATTTAAAATTATATTAATCGGTTATCGATGAATTTTACTAATAATAAAATAAAATTTTCAAAAATGTAGGATCCTTTTTTTGGAAGTCACTGCCCGCCCCTTATAGTTAAATAGGAGAGAAGAAACCTCATGGAAAATTAATTTCTAAAAATCAATTCTCTTACATCAGTACTTTCTTTAAACAACAACACACTAATCCACACAGGCCAGATTCAATGACCTTTTCAACTGTCCAGAATCCACTATCACGGGAAGAAATTAATGGACAAACTTAAGAACATATAAAAAACGTCCGGATAACATGGTATCATTGCGGAGCTAAGGAAGAATCTTGGCCCAAAATTCCCTTGAGGAGGCTTTGCGTGATCCTAATGGTCGATACGTATCTAATAATAATAATAATAATAATAATAATAATAATATAGCTAAATAGATCATGTATTAGATCGGAGGAAAAGAGCAAAATAAAACTCATTAGTAAAGATCGATTTATGTGAAGTAAAAACCATGGAAAAGTGTAATAAAAACCTCAAAACATTCAACAACGTGAGCAATCAAAACCTCAAAACGTATAAAAACCCCGTTTAATATAATACATTTTTTATTAACACCAACGCTGGAGTTCCTCAGGGATCGGTTATCTCCCTTACGCTTTTTCTTATCTATATCAACGACCTTCTAAACTTGCCCTCCAATCCGGTGCATTGTTACGCAGATGACAGCACCCTACATAACGCCCCTGCATCGCATAAAAACCGTGCAGACATTGCCTCTTCAATTAATTTAGACTTATGCAAACTTAAAAACTGGGGATCCCAAAACTTAGTTAACTTCAATGCAGGGAAAACTCAGTGTTGCCTTATTTCTAGGCGCGTCGACAGAAACCTCCCAAACATATCATTCGACTCAAACTCACTAGAATTCAGGGATAAAATTTCAATGCTAGGCGTAACTCTAGGGTCTGACCTTTCATGGAATGACCATATCTCAACCACTGCTAAAGCTGCAGCGCGCAAGCTTGGTCTCCTATTTAGGTCTAGACGCTGATATACTCCCAGTCAACTTCTTATACTGTATAAGGCTCAAATTCGTCCCTGTCTCGAATATGGCTCTCATCTGTGGAGGGGTGCATCCAAGCATTCTCTTGCTACACTGGATGCAATTCAGAAGCGAGCAATTAAAGTAATAGGAGACCCGGCTCTAACCAACTCACTCGACTCCCTGGCTCACCGAAGAACCGTTTCTGCCCGTTCCCTGTACTACAGATACTATCAAGGTGTCTGTTCAGTCGAGCTGAAATCACTTATCCCCCTAATGCCCTCTTTACGAGAAACACGCGGTTTTCTAACGCTCAGCACCCCTTCGCTGTCAAATTGGATAAAAGTCGAACAGGCGCTTTCGCCAACTCTTTTATCCCTATGACCTCCAGAGACTGGAACTCGCTCCCTGCCACCATCTTTCCCGCGACTTATAACCTTCAGCTATTTAAGACCCGTATCCACAGATACCTTCGACCTCCGCCCAACCCATAAAATTCTTTCTTCTTCTTTTTCACGATGGAGGGACCAACCCAGGCCTTTAGGGGTTGCACCTTTTTGGTGTAACTCCTTCTCTCATCATTATCATAAAAAACAGCAAAATGATAGTAATTTTAGGCATATATAAACAATAATTTTGTGATCTAAATTGGACAATATAATATTATCACGTCGAAAAAATAAGTAATTTTAAGATAAAAGAATAACAATATTATATAATAACTTGAAGCCCAATCAAACAATCGATTTTAAACAAGTACAAACAATTAATAATAGAAAAAAAATGAATAATTTTCATTAATATTTACTATCATGTACTGTACATCTCTAAATGGTTTTCCGATAAGTTATAAGCTTATAAGTTATAACTTCTTGTCTTCGAGAATATGTAAATAGGAAAAAGCCCCGCTCTACATCCACACTTGTTAGTTGGAATTGTTTATATGAATAACTTAAAATATTTGGGGAATTCAGACAGTCACACATACAGAATAAAATCATAGTTGAAAATTATTTCTCTATAAGTTTCAGTTATTTTTAAACATAATGAGTAAATAATAATAAGCTGACGTGTTCTGATGTGGCCTTCCACTTTACCATACAACCTGGCCCCTCACTTATATTTAATAATTAATAAAATTATTTATAATCATGTAGGGGAAGGGCGGTTAGTTTTTTCCATTTTTAGTGGGCTCACTAATTATGTATACAAAACTTGGTTGAGTTTCCTCAAATAGCCTAGATTTTTAATTTTTAACCCCCCTTCCATCCCCCTTAATTTTGGGTCGATATGCACGAAAATCTAATCAGCTCTTAATCTCAATGGACCAAAACTGTGAAATTTGGATTCGATATTCACACTAGTTTATGAGCTAGCTCGTCCACAAAAATTTGGTAACGCACAGACTAACCAACAGACTAACAGGCAGAATAACAACCAGACTAACATACAGACTAACAGACATTTTGACAAAACAATTATTATCTCGAAAAATATAATTTTTTCGATGTTCACTTATTAGAGCTTTTTTGTAAAGCGAAATGCCATGGTTTCGCTCAATTTTTTTAATCAAAATAATTTTTAAGAAAAAAATAAAACCGACTTCAAAAAAATTAAATGCAACAAAGAAAATACACTAAAAGGTATAAAATAATTATTATCTTATTTAGTTTCAACTAAACGACGAAATATTAACATGAAATTACGTTTTAAAGTCGGTGCCAAACATATACATTTTATGAATCGCACTCGACGGATCTTACTTAGTATTTTAATGTATTTTCTTTGTTGCATTTAATTTTTTTGAAGTCGGTTTTATTTTATTTTTTTTAAATTATTTTTATTTTTCTCTTTTTGGTGATGTTATTAATAGTGATCATATCATCAGAACTTGACCAAATTAATATGCCCCCCATCCCTAAGATACCCCCTTTCCAATAAAAAAAGAATCATCGAAATCGGTTCATAAGCAAAGAAGTTAGGCCTGAACAAACCTAACAAAAAAGGTCTAATACCTATGAAAAAAATGGGACCAGACTGGACCCAATGCAAAATTTTTTTTCAAAATCGGTTCACAATTGGCGAAGATATGAGGTAACATAGGCACAAAAAAAATTCAGTCGAATAGAGAACCTCCTCCTTTTTTGAAGACGGTTAAAAATAGTTACAGCCGTTTATGAGATATTTCGAAAAAAAGAAGGATAAAAACACTTTTTTCATGCACGATTACAAAATACTTGACCATACCCTGTATGGTAAAGTAAAAAATAAAAAATCGGAGTGAATTCAATACTAGGACCGCCAAATATGGAGCCTTTCGTCCGCAAATTCCGCTTAATATTCGAAATTCGGCCTAGAAAAGAATAATTATTTATTTGTTTGAAAATTTATTTTGTAAGGAGAATTTAAAAAAAATATCCTAATTAGAATAGATTTGTAGGTTAATTTTTGCTAAACAATAAAATAGTTTAACGTGGTGCAGGGCCATTTTTTCATCTGTTGTTATGGCAGATAAGAAAAAATAAAAACGGTTGCAGGTAAGAAATCCTGTGAAATAAGAGATGATTGAAAGTGAACTAATGGGAAGAACATTTCTCCTAATGGTTCTATTCATTGGGCTCTGAGTGTGTTCAAGTGTAGAGCAGTCTTTTCGTCTAAAGAGCGCCCGCAGTTGTTTAATAATAATAAAAAAAAAATCTTTTCATAAAGATAAATCCCTCTTCTTTTCTTCTTAATGCAATTTCTCCCATCCGAAGGATGCTAATCATCTAAGATTAAAAAATATTAAATTAAAAAAAAATGTATTAAAATTTATTAAATATATATTTTTTAATCAAGTTTATATCATTTGATGGTTCATAATTTAAGATCAAATGAATAAAAATAAGCCAGTGCTGTGAAGTCAATGTCCAGGAGGAATTTCTGGTCAGTAGAGTTTAAATTTTATATAAATAATATAAAAAAATTTAAAAATACAAATTTTCAACCAAACGTTTCGGGAGAATTTCTCTCTTTTTCAATGGTAAATTTCAAATAAAGAAAAAAAGTTGCTTCCTCTAAAATTTAGAAAGCAACACTGAGGAAGCAACTTTTTTTTCATTTTTTCTTTTTTTGGAAATTTAGCAATGAAAAGGGAGAAATTCTCCCGAAACGTTTGGTTGAAAATAGTAAACGTGTTCTAGATTATTTTGTTAAAGATTTGTATTTTTTAATACAATCAATAAATCATTTTTTCTTTATAAATAATATATGTATTTTGAGTGAGATTTTAAATAATTTATTCATAGATTTTTTTAATATTTACACACTCCAGAAAATATCTAAGCATATGATTTTGTCGAATTCGAACTAATAAAATTATCATGATTCGGAGTTAGAGTCGAATGTTTTTACCAACTTCGCATACACGACATTTAAGCTTTAATCTGAAAACGACTTTTTTTATTAAGGTAGTTGTTTCGCGACAATACTAGCAAAAAGTTAATGGTAGTGTATATAGAACAGACAATAAGGATTCATAATTTATAAGCCCAAAACTTTTTGAAGTTTATGTACCACTACTAGCCAATCCCGTGCTCGTTTGACAAATCTCAAAATATTATCCGAGCTTGAATATATTTTATTATAGAAATGTCAGATAAAGTACATATGGGTCGATTTATAAAACAAAAACTTCTTATTAAGCGATTGAAAGCTGTTTTGCGACAATGGCTGAAGCGAAAAAACGTCAAAAAGTACTAAAGTTAACCCTCTTTTAGGTTAAATAAATGCGATGTTGCCAGCTTGTTTTTAGTGTAAATTTTTCATTATACATTTTTCTTTATTTATTCATTAATATCTCAGAAGCTGTGTTGTAACTATGAATTAAAATTGTCTTAAAATATGTATTAGTTATTGTTTAATGTTGGTTTAGTTTTTTTATAACAATGGTAAGAAGAGTTTATTAATTATAATTAAATATGTATGTAAACTTTCTGATATCCCGTTTAGTGCAATGTGTAAGAGTCTGAAAACTAGTTGTTTCACCATATGGGTTTTCTTAGGATTTTTTTGAAATTTAGACATATCATTATTTAAATAGTTCTTCATCGATTGGTGGCAAAACGAAATTTATGAACAATATAGTTCCGGAGATATTAAATTCCAAAGATAGAGTTTTTCAGATTATTTTACATTACACTATACGGGATATCGGAAAGTTTACTTACATATTTAATTATAATTAAGACTCTCTTCTTACGAATGTAATAAAAAACTAAACCAACATTAAACAATAACTATTACATATTTTAAGAAAATTTTAATTCATAGTTACAACACAGTTTCTGAGATAATAATGAATAAATAATAAAAAAATGTATAATGAAAAATTTACACTAAAAACAAGCTGGCAACAACGCATATATTTAACCTAAAAACTGGATTGATTAACTTTGGTAATTTTTTTAAAGTTTTTTCGCTTCAGCCATTGTCGCAACAGCTTTCAACCGCTTATTAAGAACTTTTTATTTAATAAATCGACCTTTATAATGTATTTTATCTGTCATTTCTATGATAAAAATATTCAAGCTCGGACAATGTTGCTAGAGATTTGTCAAACGACCACGGGATTGGCTAGTAGTGGTACATAGACAGCAGAAAATTTTGGGCTTATGTATTATGAATCCTTATTGTCTGTTCTACTAGTATACTCTAGCATTAACTTTTTTGCTAGTATTGTCGCGAAACAACTACCTTTAATCTCTTGATCGTAAAATGGAGACAATTAAGATTATGTGGTTTACGTTATTACGAGTACACCAATATAAATATCTCAATGGCTTTTTTTATTATTCTGTCTAAATTTTTTGAAGACTATTAGCCATTCTGTTTTTTGTTTTTCAATGTTAGAGCCTAAGATCAATCACCCAACTTGCATTGCAAGTTGCCAGAGAGTGTAAATACAAGGTGGATTTACTCTAGTGGTAACGGGGAAAATATAAACATATAATTACTGTGAATTTTTCATTTTGTTTCGTGTCTAATCGATCAAGAAATAAAAGCGAAGTAGGAAGAGAGGCGGAAGAGGAAGCGGTTTCAACCCCCTAATAAAAGAGCCACCCTTCTATTCAAGGTGGTTGGATTCTCTGATATTTCCCGTTGGGAAGAACAGAAAGAAGATTTTTGAGGGGTGCATTTGGCACAATGTGGGCCACCTTGCAAGGTATTCTGACCTAGGCCAAGGGGTGCTTCCCTCCTCTAACTTCGCCAACGAATCTCTTCTACCAAATGAAAAAGGGGGAACCATGTGACACCTTTCTCACCGGAAATCGTAATTAACAGTATATTGAAACTTGAATCAATCAAAGCGAACAATATCTTTTCCGATTACGGATTACTTCTGCTAACAAGCACAAAGTCTAAAGGCAAGGAAATTAGAGTTTCTAGATTTATTTTTACTTATCCATTATAAAAATTAAATATAGAATTTTTGTCCGTTTGGGAATTTTATTTTGTTCTAAATTGAAAATGTTTAGCTAATAATTAATCTGAAAATTAGGCTCTAATATTTTAAATATTTTTCGAAAGGAAATTTCACGAATCTCAATAATCCGATGGTATGTATATGAATATATTTTTTCTCTCTTTTGAAGTCAGAAAACGCTTTGAAACGTTTTCTTAACTAAGACCACTGGTGTCAGTCAGTTAGGGTACAAGGCTCCAATTTAGTTATTTCGATTAGAGATCAACTAACTTTTTAGTAGAATTGAGAAATTTTGAGAGTAACGAAATAACATTATAATGAGAAATACATAAGTGATGCCTTGTGGTAATGGAGTTTCGATTTTTCTAGGGGTGAAATGAGTTTTGTAGGGTTGTTTGTATATAATACATATAATCGTATATTTAAATCATTTTATTTATTTACTTTTTACATTTAAATATATTAAAATGTATTTGAATAGGAGTAGACTAATTGCTGGTGAAATGACGTGATCCTTATGCCGAAATGCTTCCGCCATCCTCACAATAAAACAGACTAAAAGAATTATAAATGAGAAAGAAAACGATCTTATTTTATCGATTTCATCTATATGAAGGTTCACAGTAACATTCTAATATAAGAAAATAGCATTTCAATTAAGAATTTTGCAGTTCATATGAAATGTTATGAAAACAGTCAGTTTCTTCTCTCGAGCAGCGAGTCGGCTAGAAATGGAAAAAGGTTTTATTTTTTCCTCATTCCATAATCAATTAATCGTATTCATAATTTATATCTATTGAATATTTTATGTGATCTTTTATATAAAATAATTATTATTAGGAGATTTTTATTTTTAAAGGTAGTTTATTTAAAGTCTAATTAAAAAAAACGCTAATTACTTAATCCTTTGAAATAATATTTAAAATTATAAAATTAATAAATATAAATTATTAATAGTTACATTCAATTTTGAGCGAAATTGAAGCAGAACTTTTTGAGAAAATTGTCAAAAACCCCGAAAACCGTCTTATAAACGAGCATTTTAAAATGCATCTCCATGTCACAAGTCAAGGTTTCGCTTCATTTGATATTTTTAACTTTTTCCAAAGCCTTCTCATACTTTTTAAAACTTCGTATTTTAGACGATTTTCGGGGTTTTTGACAATTTTCTCTAAAAGCACTGTTTCATTTTCGCTCAAAATTGTATGTAATTATTAATAATTAATTGTTTTATAATATTTATTAATTTCATATTTTTAAAAATTATTCCAGAGGATTAAGTAATTAGCGTTTTTTAAATTAGACTTGAAATAAAAACCTTTAAAAATAAAAATTTTCTAATAATAATTATTTTATATAAAAGATCATAAAATATTCCATAGATATAAAATATGAATACTATTAATTAATTATGTGATGAGTAAAAAAATAAATCCTTTTGACATTTCTAGCCCACTCGCTGCCCGAGAGAAGAAACTGACTGTAATCATAACATTCCATTCTCTATTACCTAAGCTTTTTGAGATAATCGCCCGAGAATATGGTGAATGACAGAAAAAATAAAAAATTCACTCTTTTTCGTCAAACTTTTAATAATAGTTTAACTAGAACAAACTTCCACTACGGGTCTATTTAGAGCCTCAGTAAATAAAATTAAAATTGCCAGAATGATTGCCAACGTCCGGTAACGGACAGACACTAGAAGAAGAAGAACAACAAACTTTCTACGTCTTTTTTTAATAAATTATTGTAGGTATCGAAATTCAGACACACCGACAGAAAAAAATCTGAAAATTATTGTTCACCACGTTTTAGACATTTTTAGTTAGTTAGTTAGTTAGTTAGTTAGTTAGTTAGTTAGATAGTTAGTTAGTCTGTGCGTTACCAAATTATTGTGGACCAGCTAGCTCAAAAACTAGTGTGAATATCGAAACCAAATTTCACACGTAGTTTTGGTCCATTGAGATTAATAGCTGATTAGATTTTGGTGCATATCAACCCAAAATTAAGGGGGGTGGAGATGGGGGTTAAAAATTAAAAATCTAGGTCGTTTGGGCAAACTCAACCAAATTTTGTATACATAATCAGTAGACCCCCTGAAGTCTAAAAATGTAAAATCTAACCGCCCAAAATGGTGGGGGGGGGGGGGTCAAAAAATGAAAATCTTGGCCATTGACCAAACTCAACCAAATTAGCAACTAACTTCCCCTACATGATTATAAATAATTTTGTATACATAATCAGTGGGTCCCCAGAAGTCTAAACATGCAAAAATTAACCGCCCAAAATGGGGGGGGGGGTGGAGGTTCAAAAAATGAAAATCTTGGCCATTTATCAAACTCAACCAAATTTTGTATACATAATCAGTGTGCCCCTAGGAGTCTAAAAATGCAAAAACTAACCCCCTTCCCCTACATGATTATAAATAATTTTATTAAATATTAATGTAAGTGAGGGGTTAGGTTGTATGGTAAAGTCAAGTAGATGGCCACATCAGAACATGTCAGCTTATTTTCGTCTGGCTTTGCTGTCTTACTTTGCAATAAAATATTGTATTTTAATATATTATCTGTAAACAACATTAATTGATTTGAAGCTGGAAATGATGAAAAAGAACAAAAATCAAAATTCAATTCACCATGAAATATTTAATAATTATTATAAAAAGAGGGTAGAGGCAATAACAAAAAAAACTGCACATCTGGCCTACCATTTGTTATTATATTCATAAACATTTGAAATTATATTATTCATTTTTATCTAATTAATTCTAATAAATTATAATCATTTTTTAAATAAAAATATTTATTAAAATGATGTAGCTTTAATAAATAATCAAATGAAAATAATATAACATGAAAAATATTTGTTCTTTTATTCATACATTATACCATAATTATATATATATATATATATATGTTACGGTAAATGTACACTTTTACCGTAAAATGTGTATATTACCCCAAAAGTTAGGTATATGTGAACTGAATATAATACAAAATATACATTTCACGGCAAGTGTGTACTCTTGCCTTCACGTTTTTGGTAAATGTATACTCTTACATTCATGATTTAAGAAAAGTTGGAATACAAATAAATTAAAAATCTTGTTGTAAGAGTTCGTTGGCTGTGATGAAACTATACTAGATGAAGGAGGAGGTATCAGCCAAATCTTGTTGCAGTAAAAAAATATTTATTTAAATAAACATAATACAAAAGGCTTTAATAACGAAAATTATTTTAATAAAAATGTAAATGACTAACAAAACATACTTTTCTTTGCATATTATATAATATGTCGAAGGTTATGATCCCAATATTCCTAAATACAATTTTCGTCCTAGTTTTTCAGGACCAATACGATGGGAATCAAACAAATAATAATAATAACATACTTTTCTTTATTATAACAGTTAAATTTTATAAAACTATAAAGGAACATATAGAAATTTTATAATGAAAAAAGTTTTATTTATTTGATCAAGAATTGCTATTGTGGCCCTTGGAATTACATAATATTCCAGCATTTTTACAACTGCATTTTTTTGAGGAACATGTTCCTTTACAGATGCATCTTTTAAAACCTTGTCCACCAGTAAGGGACTGCATTCCTATAATTTCTCTTACCGATTTCTCAACATCTTGAGGAACATCTTCGTATGATATAAACTTTTGTTCGCAAATGGCGAATTCATGCCTAGAATAAGATTGTTTTAAAACTCCCTGTTTAGTTCTCTAATTTATATAAATTTTTATCGTCATCTCTAGACAAAATAACGCAAATCAAATTTTTTGGATCCGTTTTACCACGATCAACGTCTGGAATGGAAACTCTAACATTGTCACCAATCACAGCAGCAGGAAATTTTTCTTTCGAAAGATTACACATTTTGATAGCTTGATTTTCTAAATTTTCCCTTGCTTTCTTTCGAGCATTATCAATTAAAATTTTCTTCTCGTTTAAAACAGAATTTAGCTCAAAACTTCCATCTTTATCTTCAATTTGGTTGCATAATAAACCATCATCCAAAATTATGTCTAACGTTTCAATGGAAAATTCATCGTTTTCTGCGACTTTGCTATGTGGTGAATTGGCTGTGTGTACTCCTTCTAGTAATTGCTCTAACTCTTCTTCTGTTTCTAGCTGTTCAACAGATTCCATAGGTAAATTTGATGTTTTCAACCCCAATTTCATTCTTGTTCCGAATAAAGCTTCATAGGGAGTTTGCTTTATACCCTCATGAAAAGCTCTATTTTTCATCAGTTGAACATATTTTAAACCTTCTGACCACTTGGTTGTTTGGTTAGTGATAAGCCAGGTTGTAAGCATATTTTGAACATCTTGATTCGCTCGCTCTATCGAGCCCTGGCTTTGGGAATGGCGAGGCTTCCCGTGTATTATTTTCACACCATCCCACATATTTGCTAATTCTTGGATAATTTTATTTGCAAACTCCCTACCATTATCACATTGGAGAATGGATGGAGCTCCAAAAAGAGTGAAAATGTCCATAAGTTGTTTTGCTACTTCTAACGCAGTTTTTGTTTTTAGTGGGCGCAGTACAACAAATTTTGTTAAATGATCTTGATAATTTAAAATAAATTTAAATTCATTATCTGGTTGTGTCTGTAAATCTATAAGATCCACTTGACACCTAGAATTCATTTCACTCGTCAAAATTTGTTTTATCACAATTCCTTTTTTCTTGCCTTTTCCCTTTTTTGACATGCTTCACAATAAAGATAAATACAACATGTAGTAATGTTGTTGTATTTGTTATTAATTTCTTTCACTAATCTGTTTCGGCCACCATGGCCAGTTGCCAAATGAGCATCGTGTATAATTCCATAAGTTTCTTCAATTTTTGCAAAATATTTTATGCTACTCCCTTCTTTAAATGGACTTATTAATTTTTCTTCCTTCCCTAACACTATTATATCGTATCTTTTCAGCCAGCGGTAATCTACATCACTTTTATTCTTTTCTTTTAATTTTGCTGGCTTTACTTCCAATAATATTTTTTCATACTGATGCTGGTTTAAATAAATATAATTTTTGTTTTTTTTGTGATACAATCTGTTCTAGTTGACTTTAAAATTTTTCTTTTGTTCCATTGTTTTTCAAAAATTCTAACTAAAAAAATATTTTTTTTGTAGAAAAATTAAAATTTTAAATCTATAATTATGATAATTTTAACTTACCTGAGTCTTATTTCTCTAAATATCTTAAATTATATCCAGAAATCTTCAGTACTATGCAAGGGCGGATCCAGGGGGGAGGGTCGACCGTCCCCCATACAGAGCCCGTGCCTGGCGGAAGTGCAACACGTGCGTCGCACGCAGAGGTCAAAAAACGGCGGCCAAATCCACAGAGAATTTATAACAATTTTTTCTTTTTTTTTCTTTATTTTAATGAACATAAAATATGAGATAAGAAATTTGAAAAAAAAAAAAAATTTTAAATTGAAAAATAAAGTTCAATGTGTGTGGGGGGGGGGCGTCTCTGCCCCCGCCTCCCTCCCGCTTGGACAATTCGATCGCGACACACTTTCGAGACAAAAGTAGATCTTATATACATCGGGCACCTTATATACATTCTCCCCCAATAAAAACATTCCTGGATCCGCCCTTGGTACTATGGCATTAATTTGTAATGTAGTTATTGTAGGGTACATAAACATAATAACATTAACATTATAGATAGAGCACTTGCACGAAATGTGTAACGTGAAATAGCAGCGCCTGCTGAACTAGCCGAAACGGTAGTTCGCGTACCAATACAAGTGCGCATGCGCACCACATTACTAGCACTTGCGATTTCGTATTTTGTATGCTCACATTTACCAAAACGACATGGTCATTGTGAATTCAATGTACATTTCCCTTATTTGAAATTGTAAATGTTAGTTAAATGCACATTACCCAAACGAGGAGGCAAATGTGCACATTTACCGGAAAATTTGCCGCAATATCTACTTATACCGTAACATATATACAGAGGGGTCCAAAAAGATGTATCCTCTGTTTAAAAGTCTATAACTAATTGATGAAGTTGTCTCATTTTTGGTGAAAGTGTAGCTTAAAGTCCAACTTAAAGATATCACTGTAGGTGTTTGAAATGGTCACCATTAACATCCACACACAAACGATGCCGCCGAACTGCAGCACGAACTACTGACTGCAACGTGTTCAGTTGGATATTTGCACATGGATGTACGATGGATTCTCGAAGTTCATCCAATGTGCGTGGCTTTTGTCGATAAACGACGTCCTTTAGTGTTCCCCACAGGTAAAAGTCCAGCGGAGTTAGGTCTGGGGAACGTGGTGGATACTCCACAGCACCTCTACGGCCTATCCATCTTCCTGGTAGATTTTCGTCGAGATACGCCCTAACACGATTTTGGTAGTGGGCTGGGGCACCATCTTGTTGAAAGTAAAATCTTCCGTCTCCATACAAGTCTCTAGTGGCAGGTAAAATGGATGTCTGAAGCTTCTGAAGGTACACCTCACCGGTAGCTGTGACGTCAAAGAAGAATGGTCCAATCAAGCCCCGGTAAGACAACCCACACCACGGATTTTCGGCGGCCCAGTAGATGCCATTGTGGCGATTTACTGTACCATTGAGTTTGAACTGTGCCTCATCAGACCACACAATCATCTCTGCAAACTCTTCATTGTTGCGCACCATGTTAGTAAACCACTCGCAGTACTCCATTCTACGATCTGGGTCGTCCTCGTCCATTGTGTGTAGCAATCGTGGGATGTAGCACTTCCACTTTGTTGTCTTCAAAATTCGCCAAACACTTGAGCAACTCACTCCAGTTTCACGGGCACACTGTCTCACAGACTTCTGTGGTGAGCGAGTGAATTGTTGTAACACACAACAGGAGTTAGCTGGACATTGTTACTGTTACAGGTTGTCAAGATCGTTGTTTGTGTGCATCTTTAACACAGCCTTCGGCTTCAAATTTGTCTCGAATGCGACGAATCGTTAAACGTGTCGGTGGCTCTATTTGATACACATTTCGCAATTGCCGTTGAACCTCATTAATGTTTTCGTACTTAAAATACCTTTTCAAAACTGACTTCCTTTCATCGAATGTAAGCCTTGCGCCAGCCATGTTTACTCGAGTAACTAGCTGCAAGCAACTAAGAACAAAACACTGACTATCTGGCGACTGTCATCTGATAAAACAAAACAACGCAATACAACGCTTGTGTGGCGATGCCGGAACTACAAACTATTACACTACCAAAGATGGGACAAATCCGTCAATTAATTTGCAAGTTATGGACTTTTAAACAGTGGATACATTTTTTGGACCCCTCTGTATATACAGAACGACAAAAACTGGACATTCCACAATTTTAAAATTAGGTTCAATTTTTATTCTACTAGACTAATACTAGACTTTATTCGACTAGACCAGGGCTGTACAACCCGTGGCTCACGGGCGCATGGGGCCCATCACTGCAACAAGTGTGGCCCAACATAAAATCATAAACTTCCTTAAAACATTGAGATTTATATGTAGAGATATATTTATTCTCTTTTTCGAAATATGAATGTTCATTTGTACAATACGCGAAGCTTTTTCAAGAATAAAATTCACTAAAAGCAAAATTATAAGATCAACTATATAAGATAAAAAATAATGAAAAGTTTCGAATATTTAAAAATCATTCTTCTTCTTATATGTTCATTTTCTAAAATATTTATTATTTCAGTAATTTATATGCTACGAAACTAACCAAGTCTATAGTTATATCATTCAAGTACAAGGAGACAAGGAATTGGGGTTTTCTAGAACAATCACAATTAATTGATAATTTCTCTCGTGGACTAAAACTTGTCAGGACTTGTCTTTTAGATCTTTGCACGTTCTTACATAATAGAAAATGGATAGTCAGTGATTATTATATCCGTGACCCTTTTAAATAAATAAATTATCATTCCTCATATCCTTCTTTAATCTCATTCGATTTAAATCCAAGGCTGTCCAACCCGTGGCCCAATATTAAGTCATAAAATTCCTTAAAACATTGAGATTTATATGTACACATAAACAAACATATGGCCTGATTATTTTTTTTCTCTAAAATAATAAATCTGAAAATCTACTGTGAAGTTTTTGAAAAATAAAAGTGCTAATTTTAAATTTTGAATCTGGAACTAGATTTCAAGATTTTTGATAAAATAATCATCATTTTGGTCTATTTTCCACTCCATTTTCTACACGTATGTAGGTATGTACTATTATATTATATTTACATAAAGGAGAAGCTATTTTCAAGTATAAAATTTATGAAAAGTAAAATTAGAAGCTCACTATGAGCTAAAAAAATAATAAAGTTCTTATTTCTACATTATTAACTATCTTTTTTGAATAACAAATATCAATAGAATTATAATATTTAATCAGCGGGCCGAGACAATTAATTTTTTTCAAATGTGGCCCATGTAAGCCAAAAGGTTGGAGACCCCTGGACTAGACTAAACGACATAATATTTTGTATAGACGTCTTATAAATTATTTTTCCCACTTTCATGGGATGTAATTTTTTAATCGATCTGTCGGGTAGATTCAACAAAGACTTTATAAGATCCGCCACCGTTAAATGAATATTTATTTATTTTTAATTAAGAATGGTCTATTTTGGACGAATAAATGGTCTATTTGGACGAATTAAATGGTCTATTTTGGACGAATTATTTATTATTATTATTTACCATTAATTCAGTTCCCATTTCTTTAATCGGCATATTATCCATATGTTTTATATCAGAAAGGGCTGGATCCGGTGTCCCCGGGTCACCATGCATCTTCAGTTTTTCTTCACTCTTATGCTGAGATGGTTGATTAATATATATATTATTTAATGGAACAACTATTAAATATTGAAAATACACTTCACTTGAATTCGAACGCGATAAGAGAGCCTATATTATTATGACTGTTCTCATTGAATGTTCAAAAACTCGATGAATTAAATAAATTTTATAAGAAAATATTAATAACTATACCTAATATCTTTTTGAAAATGTTTTCTTGGAAATATTATTTTGACACCCTGGCCATGCAATAACCGTTTATTAAGATTTTACATATACTTTAATGAAATTAAATTTACCATAATTGAATTAATTTAATTAAAATAATATTAACATTAATGAAAGGTAATATGGCTCTAACTTTGGAATTTTTTGTTTTAAAAATCAGAAAAATTCGTGAAAGTAGCTTAGTGTTACTTACTACTTATGAGGATGTTTTGTTTTTTGGTTGCTATAAACAAAAATTTGAATTTCAGATGAAAAAACTACTGTACCCTTCATATGCCAGTTCCACCAACAGTTGCTCAGTTCTCTTATTAATATATAAATTAAAAAAAGAGAATTCAGCCAGTAATAATGTCGAATAATGATATTTTGATTACAATAGATATTATAAATCTTATTATCAATTTTAATCATCTTTCAAAATATTAACCAAAATTTTTTATTAAAAATATGGTTTCACTTTCTCATATATATCTTATACCGAATTTAGAACAAAAACCGAATAATATCCCCAGAGGCTAAAAGTGACCAAAAATCCATTTGCCCGTGAGTACGTATGTGCGGACTCACCCCCCCCCCCCCCGAATTTCGCAATTGTGAGTCCCAGAGCTAAGAAATTTGAAACTTAAGCTCTATATGGGCTAGAAGAAGTACAGCAAGCTTTTGGTTGAAATCGAGGGGTGAACCGCCACCTAATATAGTGTACACCTACTTCTACTTCCAAAACAATAGATGAAGGGGCATTATCTAATGAAATCTAAAATAATTCCACATAATTCCAAAGACGTGTACACCTAATTCCAATCGCAGTTCATCCCTCGGATGAAATTGGAGCTCGGAAAGTGGACATTTCAATGAAAGACTTTTCGTTTTTCGTGATTATCTCAAAAACAGTTCTAAAATAATTTTTTTTTAATTTATGTACTTATTAAGTATCATAAGCTGTTAGTGGTATATAATATAAGTTTTAATTCGATTGAAGTAAAGAAAGAGGATGTAAATTAGACGTGTCACCAAAAATTATTTTAATTGTCCTATCTCGAATACGGTAAGCCGCAGAGGTTTGGGATTTGAAACTACCTAGAACAGATGTTGCTAATCTTTTCAGTTTCATTACTCTTATGACCAAGCAAGCCATGTGTCTTTACCTCTTGTTAAAAAATATCCATCCACGCCTCGCCCCGCCCCGTAGTGGAAACATTGAATCCGTTACATATATTAATATATTAATTAGTCTAATTATGGCCTTCAAGTAGCTATTTTACCCCCATGGGGCTAAATACCCCTAGGTTAGGAACCACTGGTCTAAAGGCTAGAATAAGTACTTTAAGATTTTGGCTAAAATTGAAGAACCTAGAGTAGTCGTGTCATAAATAAACAATATTTTAATGCCCTATATTTCGGTTATGGTAATTCGCAGAGCTTTGAGCTTTGAAACTTAAGATAGCTATGCCTAGAAGAAATATCCTATGCTTTTGATTGAAATTATAGAACCAGGAGTTCCTAAGCGCCTTTTGGCTTTTTTTCGGTTTTCTCAAAATGGCCTGGGAGAAACCCATACTCAAGTAGGTAATTTGAAATAATAAAATTGGAATGATGATTTCAAATGAAGTAGAAACTAATGTGAAAGTCGCGTGGTACACCCACCAGTTGCTTTAGTTTATTTTATTGAAAAATTACACTGATAAACAATGAAATTTTCCTTTAAATAAAACTAAGTGATCTTTATGTATTCAGATGTGCTGAAAACGAATATCGCATCCGTTTTTCTCAATCACCTAAATTTTTTGCGGTAAACCCACATTTTATAGTTTTATGGTTTCAGGTCTCCGCACCTAAACTTTCTTTTTTTATTTGCAGGTCTGTCCAGCTCTCATTCGAATTCCTCCTATAATTCATAAAGTATTAATGATATGAAATGGTGGCTTTTATATTAATAATTTCTATTAATATATGTGTAGAATACACAACCATATTCAAATTTATCTAATATACCTATATGTTGAACTAACGTAAAGCAACTTTGTATCGCTATCAACTTTACATTTCTCATTTATTTAATAGCTTCATGTGTTTTAACTGCAATTAAAACTAATATTAAATAGCTATATTAATATAGATACTAAATAAATAAGAAATAAAGTGGCAACGGTAGCCAAAAAATTAATTCCTGGGCAGGAGAGTGTTAGGAATCACCCTCTACTTGAGAAAGACAGGATTTTGTTATTACCGTTGCATAGAAAGGTAGGACTGATGAAAAATTTTGTTAAGGCTTTGGTTCAACACGGTGAAGGTTTTGGGTACTTGAGAAAACAATTTCCTAAACTCAGTGATAGTAAGTTAAAAAAAGGCATATTTATTGGGCCGCAAATCCCTGAGAGTGTCAGACAAGTTATGGTGTAATTTTTTTTGAAATGTGATAGCTGAAAACTACAAGGAACTTGTTAAGACATTTGTTGAAGTGTTATCAGTGCAATATGGGGTGCAATATGACCTTAAAAATTCACTTTTTTTTACATTCGCGTTTGGACTTTTTTCCCCTGTAACTTGGGCGGGTTTAGTGAAGAATGCGGAAAGAGATTTCACCAGGATATTTCTGTCCTGGAGAAACGATATGCAGGAAAATCGGTACAGAACATGTTAGCAGACTATTGTTGGATCCTCAAGGAGAGATTTCTGTTGGCAATTACAAATCGCAGAGTTAAAGGAAGGAATTTTGAAAATGATAATAAAACTGTGTTTTTCCTTTTTTTGCATGAAATTTCTTCATTGAACAATCAAAATCCATCCTATACATATTTATTAAATTTTTTTATATTTCATTTCATAGTTATTCACTTGAATATTTAAATCTTATTTCATGAGCAAACAAACAAAAATATTTTAAAATTTCGAAGTATTATTACAAAGGGAATTACATTTTTATTAAAAAACAAAAAATTAAAATCCTGGGAAAACGATAGGTGAGACAGAATTTCTGCTTTCAGATTTGTATTCAATGGGGTCGAATTATAAATAATTACCTATTTTCATTCAAAGGGGCAAAAAATATTTGAATTTGTTCATCAGTTTTACCAATCTATATTTTTTCTGTTGATTATAATTATATTAAGCTCCTAACAGAAAATCTAAGATCTTTTATTATAAACGCTTCAAAAATATTATATATATACTTTATTACATTCTTTGTTTTCACTCCCTTTCTTCTAGAACCAATCCGGGGTTCCTCCCCATACTATGCCATTCATTTGCTGACATGCAAGATAGATTGAACGAATGGAGTGAAGCATAAGGCGATAGTAAAAAAGATTAAATCCAACGGTTCGGAAAGGTTCAAGAGGCCGGTAGTAACTTAAAAAGGGCTTAGTGTTGCTCTACATAAGTCTAGATTAGTTACTAACCACTTTCTGACCTGAGGTCAGTTGGCTTGCAAGTGACCCTACAATCGGTCAGACGTCCTCAGGCAATTTGCGGATAATGATGTCCGATGATGGCTCAATTAAAAACTTGTTTTGCCTTCGATTCTTGTAGTTGAATTTTCTTTATGGTCAACGAGTTTACATATAACAAATGAAATCGTTAAAGCCAATTAAATATGCATTTAAAAAATATACCTTAAACATCAATGAGTTATTATAGAGAAATAAGAATCAGAGGCCTTTTTCTAAAAACCTTGCTGACTTTCACCCTCTCTTAATAATATTTTATATGTTTTTTATACGATAGATCGATTCCATAGCGTACCTATACTAGTAGGTATACCTAACTATTATTTTAAAAAATTTCATTTTCACTCAGTACGTGCCAGCCTACATTTTTTTCTCAATGTGTTGAAAATGTCTGGAACGTAGAGAAAAATCATTTTTAACCATGATTTTTTTCTGTCTGTCTCTGTGGTTTCAGATACCCAAGATAATTTAAGAACGAAAAGTCAGAGAAAGTTTGTGCTTGTTCTAAAATGTTTATTTCAAATAACTCAGATTTTGGGCCTGCGAAGAGCCTTTGGCAATCCTTTCCATTGAAAATGCAGTAGCTAAAAACATTAATTTTGAAAAAGATATACAAAAATTTTTAGAAGTCAAAGCTCGCGAAAAACAATTTTTACCTCTTTTTATTGACAGAAAAGCTATAAACATTTTTATAAAACATCAAAAGTGGCAGAATAATAAGGTTTTTAAAATATTGTTGTCTGCTGTAAGCTGTTTTTTCTTTGGTCTTAAGATTTTTCGTTATCCAAATCATTTTAACAAAAACAAAATATCAGCTGATGTATTGTACCAACGCGCATGTCACCAACGTGATAAAATAATGCTTTTCGATTGGATGCTACTACCAGAATCAAGTAGCTAAACTTTTTTTAGAACATGTTCTATCTTTTGAATCAAGTAAAGCATGCTAGTAAGACACTCCGGAGTGACATCATTTCAACCCCTCCATGCCTCCAAATTGCAAGTAAAGAGAACAAGTAAGGAATAAGAGAAATGGTCTCGTGTGAACCGGCCTTTAGACTCAGCTACTCAACAATAGAAGCACGATCACTGCTAGACCAATTTTTTTCTTATCACCTGTATAATGTCAATTGATAAATCGATATATTTTTTTCAACCCTATAGACTTTTTTGATCTCTTTTGAATAGGAAAAAGATAAATCCTAATATATCAGGCAGAAAGTTTGATTTACCTTTAGAAAGAAGAAAAAAATAGAAAGTCACAATATTCCACCCTTAAATAAATTTTCAGCAAACAATTTATTGTTATTATCTTTATTTCTAATTCTTTTTCACACAAATTCATGAAACTTAGAGAATTCTATAAAATTTTATCTTAAATAAAAGTAAGTCAGAATATATTTATTGAAATAAAGGATTATTATAAATATAATTACCTATAATGAAAATAAATACAAATCGTTTATAAAACAATCTTTAAACTTTTAATCAAACCCATATTTACATTTTACATTTGGGTTTGATTAAACGTTTAAAAATTGATTTATAAAAGATTTGTATTTATTTTAATTTTCAATATACATATAACAATAAATACATTTTTTTATATGTATAATTCTCTAGATCTTGCATTTCCAATACATCAAACTCTACTTTTATGATATTATTAAAAATGATTCTTTTTAAAATTACATAAAAAAATTTATCTCTTTGTAATACGATATTTTTTCAGGTAGATACTAGTTTTCAACTATCACTTTAGTTTAAAAAATGTTTAACATCAAAAATTTTTACGGTTGGTCAAAAGTAAGTCGTTTTCCCCCTCGGGTTTTAAATTTATATCAAGTTTAGACATTTAAAAAAGGAACAAGTGGATAGAAATGGAAAAATGTTACAATTTGGAACAGGTTTCACTTTTTGCTTCCTTTTCCTGGGTCAGGGTCACATTGACCCATCGTATCAAATGAAAAGGAAGGGTTCAAGGGTCATAGGAAGGACGAGATTCCAGAGCTTCCGTGATTCCAGCGAACATGCAATTGAGGTTATCCCTTTAAAGAGCAGGGTTAAATATAAATCAAGAACTTATACATCTATTCGATTATAATGTATCAATATTTCATTAGAGAATGAAAACAAATAATAAAAAATAATCCTTATATACAGAAACGGGTAAGTTAACAAATAAATATTTCAAATTTTCTCTTAATACAGAAACAGTCGCAAAAAGATAATAATTTCATTTGAAGTTTCGTAAGGACAAATAAATAATTAAAAAACAAGTATTTATCTAAGTTTAATAATAATTTTAATTTATACTTTCATTCACTTGATCCGTTTCCTTTCAAAACTTTACTACCTGTATATATCAATATGAAATAAGTGTTAAAAAAACTTTAACTTAAGTTTACTCTAGTCCTTATTAATCACCGTATTTGAGAACGAGTTCAAATTTAAAAGTCAATACTCTGAAAAATACAATAAATTTTTAATTAATTTTCAAATTTCTATTTTTGTAACTTCAAGGGTTACACTTGTCACACAGAGACTAGGTGAAAGTGATGAACCTGGAAAAATTGATTTATCTGATCAATTGCTTTGAATAAAAAAATTAAAGTTTGAGAAGTTGACAATTTTGAAGTGATGAAAAAAAAGAAATCTTTAATATATTCAAAATAATTAAAATTATTTGCAGAAAAGGTGTGTCGGTATGAACATCTGGTATGAAGAGGCATTAATATATTCGCATCAAAATTCTTTTAAATAAAATTATTGTAGTATAATCGAAGATGGTGATATTTTTAAATAAATATATTTTTTTTAAACTTTCAATTTTAAACATAGATTAGTAATTTTCAATAAAATAAAATATAATATAAAAAAATAAAAAAGAATATGACGATACTTGGCCAGACGAGACGAGTCTAGAACTAACGATAACGGCCGAGGCCGAGACGATATTGTCTTTTTTAACCGACTTTAAAAAAGGAGGAAGTTATTAAATTCAACTGTGATTTTTTGCAAAAATTGCAGTTTTTCAAACTTCACCATTGCGGCACGGATTATCATTAATCAATTAAGATGAAACTTTGTTTTGATTTTAGCAAATTTAATCTAGTTTAAAAATATATAGAGTGGTCTTTGTCGAAAACGTGGTTCTTCATGGTCAAAATGGGAAACAATCGAAAAAAGTGCGAGTTTTTGGGGCTATCGAAGTCTTGGATTTTGAGCTTGAGCCCGAACGATTGGTCGGAGAAAAAAAAACTTATAAAAGAAATTTGTAGGAAATTTTATGAACTTTTATTTTGAATAGGAAGATTATTTACGAAAAGTTGATAGTTTTCGAGTTATAAGCAAAAAACAGCCAAAAATGGAAATTTTCAACTTTTTTTGCATTTTCTGCAATGTTGCGTCACGAAATTTTGGTTGTGGACCTTAGATTTGTATTCAGCGCCCCAAAAACAAATATATGAAAAAAATTAGAACTACCCCAAAACTTTCCTGATAAAAACACAATTTGACTGGACTACAACCCGAAAGAGGGTATTAGTTTTACAATCAAAAGTGTTAACGAGAAAATTCGATGAATACATTTCCCATTCAAATTCTTTCTCTCTTGTTCATTTTTAAATTAATTAAGCAAATAAATATAAATATTTAATATACTACATGAAACTATTGATTTCCTAATTTAATATTAAAATAGTCACTTAAAAAAATAAAATTAAAATTAAAAAGGAAATCAGAGATATATTTAAAAGAAATTTTTTTTCGCGATAGTGAATCAAACCAAGTTTTTGGATGGAAGGGCTTAAGGGCCCTGCCACTTGTTGTATCCACTCACACAAGAGTGTTCTTCTTCCTCGTTTTACCCGACTTTTCCCTTTGAACTCCGAGGTGCTCCCCTTCAAAAAAGACCCTTGCTTCTTATTTCCCGGAGCGTATCAACCCCCTTCTCATTGGAATTAGTGGTAGTTGTGACCTAGTTTGGCCTTTTTGATATGCCCTGGTACCCTAGTTACTCTCTCTACGCTGAAACACTCTCACACACTTTTTCTTTTGATCTTTTTGAGTCTTTCATTCTTCCCATCTCCCTAAATTCCGAGAATGAGTTTGTCTTGCATTTTTCTTAACAAATATAATTATAGGTTTAATTTCTTTAGTTATCACAAAACATAAAATATAATTATCATAAATAATTTACAATAAATATGAATTTTAGGAATTCTTAATAGCTGTAGATGTATTAATTTATGAATGGGGTTAAAATAAGAGACGTGGAGCTTTTTATTTATTTATTTTTATTTATGAACTCCCGCTAACGTTTCGGCCATTGGTTGTAGCCGAGGGGTGAACCACGACCTAATATGCTGTACACCTACTTCCACTTGTACTTCCAAATATTTCCAAGCACTTTCAAATATTTCCAAGTACTTCCAAATATATCCAAGTGCTTCCAAATGTTTCCAAGTACTTGCAAATATTTCCAAGTACTTCCAAATATTTCCAGGGACTTCCAAATATTTCCAAGTAATTCCAAATATTTCCAAGTACTTCCAAAATACTTCCAAAGAGGTGTACACCTATTTCCAATCGCGGATCACCCTTCGAGTTGTAGCGGAAATTTGTCAATATTTATATAAAAAAAATTTTTGGATACACCAGTCATCAGATAAAGCTATATACAAGAAATTTACATATGATATATACAAAACTATATACATACAGGGTGTTCGCCAAAACGCCAAAAGATGTAATACTTTTAAGACTATTATTGTCTTTTTCCGTTTATTGTATATAGTTTTATCTGATGACTGGTGTATCCAACATTTTTTTTATATATAAATATTCACAAATTCCCGCTCTGAAGATGGCTACAACCAATAGCCGAAACGTTAGCGGGAGTTCATAAATAAAAAAGAAAGAAATAAAAGCTGCAGGTCTCTTATTTTAACCCCTTCAATAAATTAATAAATATTAATTTACAATATCTTTTTTCCTATCTTTTCGTTTTTAGGGTCCCGTACAATCGCAAAACGAAAGCCTATTAGTGTCGATACAATGTCTGTCTGTCCGGCATTGAATTGTTTTAAAATTTGATTCAGATTTTATACGTGATTCTTATCTATACAAAAAATGTGAATTTCGTAAAAAATTTTAACACGAGTTTCATAGTCCAATAGGTATAGCGTTCGACAATAATTCGTTCAAATTCAGCTAAGAACATTTTTTTCTTGAATATAATTCAATCTGCTAAAAGTCATTAAATTAGGTTTAAATATGGATTTGTTAATTCTAATCCAAATATAAATATTTCTTAGAAACAGTACTCTAGGTAATCTGTTGCCTTTCGAACTTGGCCTCTTTTTTAAGGTAGTTCTTTCACAAATGCAAAAATTCAAGAAGTCTTTGAAACTTGGAATTTAAGTCATTAAAATCATAATACACACACTGTTAAAATTTGAAGACGATTTACCACACCAAACATGAAATAATTGCAATTAAAAATGACATTTTTAACATAGAGTAGATAGGGTAAGGGTGGGGGATATGATCATTATTTTTTTTTCATTGAAGGACTTTCCCCATCTGGATGAAAAACTAATATTTGTTAGAATAATATATTCGGAGTAACTTAAAAAAAAAAATTTGAAATTATTTACCACGTAGTTTTGATAAAAAACAAAAAAAAACATATTTGAGCGATTATTTTTAGTGGAGGGGATATAAGCACAATGGCTTGGAAACGATCCGGTAGTATGTGTGTATCCATATAGAGATTTCGTAGTGTGAGTGGACAGTCACGTTAAAAAAACATAACCTAAAATTTTAGTTCCGTTCATATTTATAGAGTGGTTACGAGGCTAAAACTTTTTTGTGTGGATTGTCGCGAAAAGAACCTCCTTAAGAGGAAAAAATTGATAACTAGCAAATGTTTTCTTCAAATTTTAATGATTTAATAATTTTGTTTTTGTTAAGCGGACAGTTTGAGTTAGAAAGCTGAAACTTAGCACAAAAGATCTCTGTGTCATATAAACTTATGTATTTAATTTCAGATATTAGCCACAACTGTTCGAGAGCTAAGAAGCACAAAACTTGAGGAGTTCATTGTTTTGGAAATACAAATATTTTGTCATCAGAACAAACTTTCTACAATCCTTTAAATAAAAATCCAAGGATAATTTCGAACTTTACGGAAATATGGGAAAATTAAAAAAAATATATTTAATTCTTTCTTAGGTATTTAATTAATTTAATGTTTGTAATGAATATTTAGTAAAATTATATGATTTTTCGATAAAAAAATTATTTCTTTGCAAATATTTCGCTGCCCTACAAATAACTTTCCTTTAAAAACTCTTAAAACCTCCAGTCGGCACTGGGTTGAGAGTGTTTAGTGAGATGGATTAGATTGGCTATAAACTTTAAGAAAAATTGTCTTATATAAAATAATTTCAATTTTATTCATAATAAAATTAATAAAGAATAGAAATGTTAAGTTTACATTTTTACTTTACCATACAGGGAATGGTCAAGTTTGTGATCATGAATGGAAAAAGTGTTTTTTTTTTGCTTCATTTTCGAAATATCTCAAAAACGGCTGAAAATATTTTGATTAAAAAAATTAGGCGGAACCATAGCATTTCTGTCTACAAAAAAGCCCTAATAGATGAACATCGAAAAAATTATATTTTTCGAGATAATAATTGTTTTTTCAAAATGTCTCTTAGTACATTAGTCTATGCGTTATCAAAT
The DNA here is from genome assembly GCA_024734495.1 of Forficula auricularia. NCBI lineage: Eukaryota > Metazoa > Arthropoda > Insecta > Dermaptera > Forficulidae > Forficula > Forficula auricularia. Next base: position 2,501,331 of record JALMQS010000087.1, on the reverse strand, counting down.
TTTTGTGAACGGACTAGCTCAAAAACTAGAGTGAATATCAAAACGAAATTTCACATGTAGTTTTGGTGCATTGAGATTAAGAGCTGATTAGATTTTGGTTGAAATCGAATCCAAAATTAAAGGGGAGGGGGGTAAAAATTAAAATTATTAGATTTTCAAACTAAAAAAAAAATAAATAAAACAAGAAAAATGAAATTTACTATAAAATGAATCTGTAATAAAAAAAGAGAGTTATTATTTTCTTCGGGGGTCAAAATTGGGGGGGAAGGGTTCAAAAAACAAAACTATCAAATAGCAGTATTATCATCAAGTTGTAGACCCTTTAATCGATTTGTACGAAATTCTCCATATTCACCCTAAATAATCTTATGAAAATGACTTACTATTTGAAATTAATAGTGACCAAAATAAGCTGACGTGTTCTGATGTGGCCATCCACTTGACTTTACCATACACTTATATTTAATATTTAATAAAATTATTTATAATCATGTAGGGGAGGGGTTAGGTTTTGCATTTTTAGATTACTGTGTGCCCACTGATTATGTATATAAAATTTGGTGGAGTTTGGAACAAGAGCCTATATTTTCATTTTTTGACCCCCCCCCCCCCCCCCCATTTCCGGCGGTTAGTTTATCCATTTTTAGACTTCTGGGGTCGCACTGATTATGTATACAATATTTGGTTGGGTTTGCTCAAATAGCCTAGATTTTTAATTTTTAAACCCCCCCCCCCCTCCACCCTCTTAATTTTGGGTCGATATGCACCAAAATCTAATCAGCTCTTATTCTCAATGAACCAAAACTACGTGTGAAATTTGGTTTCGATATTCACACTAGTTTTTGAGCTAGCTCGTCCACAAAAATTTGGTAACGCACAGACTAAGGGACACCCAACCAGACTAACTAACTAACAGACATTTTGACAAAACAATTGTTATCTCGAAAAATATAATTTTTTCGATGTTCACTTATTAGAGCTTTTTTGTAGAGTGAAATGCCATGGTTTCGCTCAATTTTTTAAATCAAAATAGTTTCAGCCGTTTTTGAGATATTTCGAAAAAAAGAAGGAAAAAAACACTTTTTTAATGCACGATTATAATACTTGACCATACCCTGTTTGGTAAAGGAAAAAGGGTGGTGGTGTGGTTAAAAATATTTTCAAAAAAAAAATCGAAGAATGCTAATATTTCTAATAAAATAGCCTCATAATTAAAAGGAGATATTATTCATTGATAATGGACACAAAATTAAGAGGGGGGGGGTTCCTTCGCAAATAATTATAAATTATTTTAAATCAATATTAAATATAAAGAGAGGACCCAGGTGTATGGTAAAGTCATGTGGATGGCCATATCTCTCAGCTTATTTTTCTAAAATTTATTGTAGCATAAAAGAAATGAACAAGTTGAACCAAGTTTCTTATAAAAATATTTTATTTTTCTATTTGAATAAACTAAATTTATACAATTATTGTAATTATATTGTTATTTCATGTTGTTTTAAGTAGAGTATTATAATTTAGATAAAATTATTTTTAAAAAGTAATGTAATTTCACTGATTTAAAGAATTTTATTTATATCAAGTTTTAAATAAATATGGTTGAGATAGTATTATCCTTTCTAAAGAATTAGAGAAAAAACTACACGGATAATATAACGACAACCCCTTTCTTATTATGTGATCTGCTTTTTATTAATAGAATATATATCATCTTCGCTCTCTCGTACCCTTCTAAACCGTTAGAGAAAAACGTCCCAAACGGGAAACGGTACAGAGGCACTTCGTCTTGTTTTCCCCTCTATACATTTATTTTTTCTAAGGGATATTAATGCGCGAACGAGAAGAGGAATAGAAGATAAAGCGAAGCGACATCTATTCTTTGAACATGGGAGAAAATTTCTTACCGTTTAAAGGGTGTTTTTATAATCAAAAGGAATAAGCCTTTGATATTTATTTTACTTTTATTGGATTATTGGAATAATCAAAATTATATGAAAATTGTGGAGTAAATTAACTGGTAATCTATTAATTTTATCATTAAAATTATATTTAAAAAAACTAAAAACATGCTTCTAAAAAGTACAAGATAATGTAATATTAATCAAAAGTGTGGGGCGCAAAAACTTTTAATTAATTTCGACAAATTGCTCTACGCTTTTTGATTAAGTATTACATTATTTTCTACTTTTTAGAAGATTGTTTTTTAGTTTTTTTAAAAAATACAATTTATTTTTTTACTTTTAGTCTTGCGGAATTTAACATAATGAAATGTATTTATTTTTATTATTTTTAACCGGCTTCAAAAAAGGATGAGGTTCTCAATTCGACTGAATTTTTTTTGTGTCTATGTTACCTGATATCTTCGCCAATTGTGAACCGATTTTGATGATTTTTTTTGCATTGGGTTCAGTCTAGTTTCCGATTGGTCCAGATTTATTTCATTGGTATTGGACCATTTTTGCTATGTTTGTTCAAGCATAACTTCTTTGTTTATGAACCGATTTTGATGATTCTTTTTATATTGGAAGAGTACCTTGTAGGTGGTCCCATATTAATTTAGTCAAGTTCTGATGATATGATCAATGACGAATTAACGTAAATATCCAATTCTTATGAGCAAATAATCGAAATTATAATAAATAAAATCTTTTATAAAAAAATCAATCTTAAAACGTTCATTTAAAAACCAGCAAACGTTTCTAGAGAATTTCTCTATTTATGAATTTAATTTCATTATCATTTTCTGATTCATTCGCTCGAACCTCTTTTATCTATGCTTTCTCTTATGAGATGCATGCAAGGTATTATATTAAGTCACTATTAATAACATCACTAAAAAGAGAAAAATAAAAATAATTTTTATAAAAAAAATAAAACCGACTTCAAAAAAATTAAATGCAACAAATAAAATAATAAGAACTCAAAAATAAAATAAAATGCACTAAAAAGTATAAAATAATTATCCAATTTAGTTACAACTAAACGACGAAACATTTACATGAAATCACTTTTTGAAGTCGGTGCTAAACAAACTATATAAGCGAGCGTACCCGCCAATCGTACTAGTAAAATCCGTCGAGTTTGATTCATAAAATGTATATGTTTGGCACCGACTTCAAAAAGTGATTTCATGTAAATATTTCGTCGATTAGTTGTAACTAAATTAGATTATTATTTCATACCTTTTCGTGCATTTTATTTTATTTTTTGAGTTCTTATTATTTTATTTGTTGCATTTTATTTTTTTGAAGGCGGTTTTATTTTTTTATATAATTTCATTTAATTGAAAAGTTTTTATTTTGCCGAGTGTAGAAGAGTTGATTCATAAAGAGAATCAAAGAGGTTGTCCTCTGCTTGATTCAAATAAACATGCACACATAGGTATATATAGAAATTATATATCTGTATATATATTATTTATTTGTTTGAGACTATAGTTTCGAAGACTTGGCCCTCATCATCAGTCTTTTTAATTATTAATATTATCTTTTCATGCTCATAAAAAATAATATTAATAATTAAAAAGACGAATGATGAGGGCCAAGCCTTCGAAACTACCTAGTCTCAACACAAATAAATAATAATACAAATGGGTCCAAAAAATGTATCCACTGTTTAAAAGTCCATAACTTGCCAACTAATTGATGAAGTTGTCTGATTTTTGGTGAAAGTGTAGCTTAAAGTCCAACTTAAAGATATCACTGTAGGTGTTCGAAATGGTCACCATTAAAATCCACACACAAACGATGCCGCCGAACTGCAGCACGAACTACTGACTGCAACGTGTTCAGTTGGATATTTGCACATGAATGTACGATGGATTCTCGAAGTTCATCCAATGTGCGTGGCTTTTGTCGATAAACGACGTCCTCTACTGGGCCGCCGAAAATCCGAACGTCCATGTAGACAAAGCCGTGAATTTGCCAGGAGTAAATGTGTGGTGTGGGTTGTCTTACCGGGGCTTGATTGGGCCATTCTTCTTTGACGGCACAGTTACCGGTGAGGTGTACCTTCAGAAGCTTCAGACATCCATTTTACCTGCCATCCGAGACTTGTATGGAGACGGAAGATTTTACTTTCAACAAGATGGTGCCCCAGCCCACTACCAAAATCGTGTTAGGGCGTATCTCGACGAAAATCTACCAGGAAGATGGATAGGCCGTAGAGGTGCTGTGGAGTATCCACCACGTTCCCCAGACCTAACTCCGCTGGACTTTTACCTGTGGGGAACACTAAAGGACGTCGTTTATCGACAAAAGCCACGCACATTGGATGAACTTCGAGAATCCATCGTACATTCATGTGCAAATATCCAACTGAACACGTTGCAGTCAGTAGTTCGTGCTGCAGTTCGGCGGCATCGTTTGTGTGTGGATGTTAATGGTGACCATTTCGAACACCTACAGTGATATCTTTAAGTTGGACTTTAAGCTACACTTTCACTAAAAATGAGACAGCTTCATCAATTAGTTTGCAAGTTATGGACTTTTAAACAGTGGATACATTTTTTTGAACCCCTCTGTATATACAGATATATAATTTCGATATATACCTATGTGTGTATGAAATTGAAAGTTTTTGTGCCGAGAGTAGCAGCGTTTTTATACCATATATTGAAGGAGACAATAAAAGAGTGTGTCTTCTGCTGGAATTATAAATTTTATTTATTTATAACGAGACTATACTTTCGAGGGCTTTGCCCTCTTCATCAGTCTATTACAATGGATTCACAGGAATTAGTTTATGAATTACTATAGTCTCGTTATAAATAAATAAAATTTACAATTCAACGAAGATACACTCTTTATTGTTTCCTTCAATATGTGAGTATGTTTATTTGAATCAAGCAGAGGACAACCTCTTTGATTCTCTTTATAAATAATTTCATTTAAATTGAGTAGGTAATAATTATTTTTATAGAGAAATGTTTGCGGGATTTAACAGAACAAAAGTCACATTGATAGATACATACAAGTGAAACTAATATAAAGCATATGTAAAAATAATGAAAATTACTTTATTGACCAAAAATCATTTATTCTTATAAAACAAAAGTCAACAATCTTTGAGAATTTCATATAAACATAATTTTCAATAAATATTCAAAAACTATTTTTTTATTGGAAATAGTAAAAGAGGATCTAACATTAAGGATAATAATTTAATCATTATTATTATTAAAATTATTAGAAAATTACTTTATTGAGTAATAATCATTAATTCATATAAAACAAAAGTCAACATTCTTGAAAATATTTCATATAATTATTAATAATAAATATTCGAAAATTATTTGTAAGAAAAAAGAAAAAAATGGCCCAATATTTTAGATTATAATTTAATCATCCTTAATTGTATTATTTTGATTATTTATGTCCATCGATTAAATTATTAAAGTTGTTATAGGGAATAAGGATCATATCTTTTATGCAGATAATTAATATTTTATTGCCAACGTTTCGTCAACTTTATTGACTTCTTCAGGGCTCAAATAGTTACTTTCCCTGCATATTTGTCATTTTTATAATTATTCTTTCTTAGTAAACATATCAAGGCAAGTCAACATCAATCAGATTGAAAATTAATTCTCTTTTAAAAACAAAAAAAATTTCAATCTGATTGATGTTGACTTGCTTTGATATGTTTACTAGAGATATTAGAATAATGTACAAATATACAGAAAGATTAACTATTTGAGTCCTGAAAGTCAGCAAAATTGACGAAACGTTGGCAAATTATCTGCATAAAAGATATAGTCCTTATTCCTTATAACAACCTTAATTGTATTCTTCCTCAGAATAAAGGCTTGTAAATACCTACCCATAAATATTTCGATCTAATTGCATTAGTTTGAGCAAATATTGATCTGAATATTTATAGATATATTTACAAGTCTCTGTTTTGAATTAGGGTTATCTCTAAGGGTCCGAAACATCGGCAGAATATAGATTGAATTAATATCCCGAAAAAATTGGCCACTTTATTTTCATTTTCCTTCAAAAATTAATTTACAGTGTTCCCATTTTCTCAAGAAATTCAATAATTATATTCCTGAAAATTGGGTAACAAAATACGAAGATAAAAACCATTTGTTTTTTTTTAATCAGTGAAAATCATCTCAATCATTCGAGCAGTGAGTTTGGAAAGAACTGGTGTTGGAATTCGTATTAGAGCTGCTACTTCGCTAAGGGTATCCGGTGAATTCAGACGACCAAAACAGGCCAGGGTAGCTGTAAGGCAAGCTCCAGCAAGAACCGCCTGATCCGCCTCCCGAGCCATAGACATACTGGATAGAATTCGAGTAGTTGGGCTAAAAAAATTAATTATGGTCAAAAGTATTTTTATTAGATCAGATATATATGAGCCCCGTCCCATCTCAATTGGCCCACCAATATTTTTTCTTTTTAAATAAAATTATGCTAATTCACGGTAAATTTAATTTAAATATTTATTTTTATTATCATTTGGAACAACATTTTAAACAATTTAAAACATTTTATTGTAACATTTAACTTAAAGTTATTTTTTAATTGTTAAAAACATATTTTTATATAAAAAATAGTTCTGAGGGGTCAGATAGGCTAGTCGGTAGCGTATCATCCTGCTAACCAAGTGGACCCTGATTCGAATCCGACTCGAGGCATTCGGCTAAAATCTGACCCCGGGGTAGAGACAAAATTTAAAAAATATATAGTATCGTAAATTGGCTTATGGTTAGAAAGGCCGGAAATCCAAAAAAAAAAAAAAAAAAAAAAAAATAGTTCTTTGCTTTTCACAATTTTTTTTAAATGAATCTTTGAAAATGTGAAATATTCAAGTAGCGTTTGCCTTTTTCCAACAAAAGAAAGTTTGATTTGTTTATTATTAGTAAAAATGACTCGTGGAAAGGTTGTTGAAGAAAAAATTCGCTTAATTATTATCAATTTATTTAAAATGGGAAAATCAAACGCGGAAATTGGCGATCTAGTTAATTTATCAAAGTTTACTGTTAGAAATATTATTCGAGTTTATAAAACAACGGGTACAATAGCTACAAAACCTCGGTATGCGTCGAAATCGAAAAGATCAGATGCTGATAGACGGGCATTGAAGAAGATTATTAGAAAAAACAGGCGTTCGAACTATGGTGAATTATCTGTTCTTTGGAGCGATGCTGTGAGGCGAAGTGTTTCAAGATCCACGTGCCATAGAAAAGCCCTTAAGTTAGGTTTTAAAACTTACAAGGTAATTTTATTGCAACTTATTCAAAATTTTTTTTGTAATTTTACTAATTTTTTTAGGCGAAAGAAAAGCCACTTTTGACATTAAAACAAAAAGAAAAACCGGCTTAAATGGGCTAAAAGTCACATTATTTGGACGAGTGATGAATGGAATAGTGTCCATTGGAGTGATGAGTCCCGTTTTGAAGTTTGTGTTGGGGACAATCGAAGCAGAGTTATTCGTCAGAAAAATGAAGCTTTCAATTCAGATTGTTTAAAAAAGAAAGTAAAATTTCCTGCTTTAGTTATGATATGGGGTTCAATGTCTGCTAGAGGTGTTGGAAAACTTCACTTCATTGATGGAATTGTAAACACCGATAAATATTTAGAGATTTTAAAAAAATCGTTACTTCCAAAAAATGGCAGATGCATTGCAGAATAATAATAATTTTGTGTTCCAACAAGTCGGGGCGGCCTGCCATACATCAAGAAAATCTTTAAAATGGCTTTCTGATCATAATGTTCCACTTTTGGAGTGGGTGGCAAAAAGTCCCGACTTGTCACCAATAGAAACTCTTTAGCACACAATGAAAAAGCTATTACGAATACAACCAGCTAGAAACGTAGTCGAATTTAAACACAAACTTCAAAATATTTGGGATACTTTCACTCAAGATGAGTGTCAAAACTTAATAAGTATGTTGCCGAAAAGAATTCAAAGCTGTAATTAAAAATAAAGGCGACGTCACACAGTGGTAAATGTTTTGAATTTTGTATGTTTTTCTTGTTTATAACAAATAAAAAATAATTTTAAGTTAAATGTTACAATAAAATGTTTTAAATTGTTTAAAATGTTGTTTCAAATGATAATAAAAATAAATATTTAAATTAAATTTACCGTGAATTAGTATAATTTTATTTAAAAAGAAAAAATATTGGTGGGCCAATTGAGATGGGACAGGTGTCATATTTGGTATTTTTGATGCTTCGATAGCCAAGTTGATATTCTGGAAGATTTTTTTAAGTAGGAACACACATGGGGAAATTATAAAATTGATTAACGATTTCTGATTTATTCACGATGTTTCGGCTTCTAATTCTATGAATAATTTAGTGCTCAATTATTGTAGACCCTGAAGAAGGGGAAGATCCTCTGAAACGTCAGTTTATTAAAATATTATAAAGGAAAAACGTTACCAATAGATACTCTTTTATTGGAAGTATTCTCTTATTTATATTTGGATTGCATTCCATCCAATCCTGAGCTATAAATTTATCAGTCTTTCGCCAAGAAAAATTTCAAACTTTAGTTTTTTATTTTTTATTTTGAATAAAAAAATTAGAAATGTCAGCCTAAAGCCTAAAGAATAAATAAAAATTAATTGATATTTTCGCAAAACCACTTTTTTGTTTTTATTTTTTAAGCCATTATCAATCCCATTTTCCCCGTCTCAATCGCACCCATTTCTAGCCTTCTAGTGACCCACAGATTATGTATACAAAATTTGGTTGAGTTTGCTCCAAGGGCAAGAATTTCCATTTTTTCACCCTCTCTCCTTTTTAGGGTGGTTTTTTTGAGGGAATTTTTTAAGCAAAAGTTGACAGAAATCACATCCTCTACAACTTTGCTCATAATAAAATTTGCCGTAGAGTTAATAGTCTAGGAGTTATTTGATAATTTCCATTCGTGCGCCATCCCAAACCCCCTTTTGGGGTCAAAATATCAAAACGTTATATAGCAGTAAACATAAGTTAGAAGACATCTGATGCAAATAAGAAATTTCATAATAATCCCTTCAGTCGTTTTTACGTGAATCGTGAGCAACTTTTCGCGGAAACCACACAAACATACATACATACAGACAGACAGGAATTTTGTTGAGGGTGTTTTTGTTCATAACTTTGCTTGAAACATGTGCAGCCAAAATTTGGCTTGATCTGGACCAATGTACAGACAAAACCTTAATTTTATATATCGTCGGCTTAGAGTGTAAACCTGCTTACTCAATTTTTTATCATATATGACATATTAATACCGTTCGAAAGAAAAAGATATGCAGCATCGTCCAAGTAAAACTGCTACTTAAAATTACGATCGTAAGTTGTAGGAAAAAATGTGAAAAATAGTTTTTCCATAAGAACAATATTAAATTTTGTTTGTTTTTTCCTTGCCATGTAAAATGTCCTTTTTGTGACTTAGCAGGTTTACACTCTAAGGCGACGATATATAGGTAGATTTAAAATAGTACTATTTATTGACACGGATAATATAATTTACCTTTCTGGTTTAAGAGCCAATTTATATAGCCTTTTATGCTCCAAATAAGCGAGGGTCACGACTTGAATCAGTGTTTGATGTAGGTCTGAAGGTGGTAGGTTAGAACAAGCTTTCACTAATGGAATAAGATGTTCAGCTAATTCTAGAGCAGTTGGAGGTATCTAAATGATAAAAATAACACCCACACATACATAAATAGAAATTTAAATTTGATCAAGATTATTATTAATAGAAAATTTTCAAGATAGATTAGAAAAATCTAATCAGAAGTAAAATAAACTGCAACGGATCGTTGCTAAACTTTATCCAAATTCATTTGAAATATCAATATATTTATTCCTTTATTATTAATCAGATATCACTTGAGATTTGCAGTTCATGTTGACTTTAATTCAAAAATAATGATCTATTCTCATTTAATAGTCGAGGAATAACCATTCTACATTGGATTTTTGACCTTACGGTTATTATTAGTAACCATTGCTGAAGACATGGAAGAATCGACTTAAAATCAAAAATAGCCATCGATTCTCATCTAATACTTGAAGAATAACAATTCTACATTAGGTTTTTGACGTTTCGATTATTATTGGTAACCATTGCTGAAGACATTATTTTTAATTTTCGACCTCACAAAAGAATCGTCCAATTAAAATTGAAAATCCATTTTTGACTTTGAGGAAAATAAAATAAATACATATTGTAAATTTCAAGTTTGTATCTTATTTAGTGCCGCAATTCTCTGTGAGACGTACAGACAGACTAATAGGGCTTCATTTTACGTTGGAACGTAAACGCTCTTTTTGGGCTCTTGACAAGACCTAGAGTTATTTTTGGCAAAATCATCAGATCTTAAATTCAATGCAAATAAATACTACATTATTTGGCTTTTGTTACAGCCATGGGGTACATTCTTTTTCCTTTATGACCTGTTAAGGTAGTTCTTTCACAAATACAAAAATTCAAGAAGTTTTTGAAACTTGGAATATAAGTCATTAAAAGCATAATACACATACTGTTATAATTTGAAGACGATTTACCACACCAAACATGAAATAATTGCAATTAAAAATGACATTTTTAACATAGGGTAGATAGGGAAAGGGTGGGGATATGATCATTATTTTATTTTTTTTCATTGAACGACTTTCGCCATGAAAAACTAATATTTGTTAGAATAATATATTCGGAGTAACTTAAACAAAAATTGAAATTATTTACCACGTAGTTTTGATAAAAAACAAAAAAAAACATATTTGGGTGACTATTTTTAGTGGAGGGGATATAAGCACAATGGCTTGGAAACGATCCGGCTAGTATAGGGTGTTTTTTTAGAGGTATAGAACTTCGAATTGAAATAAAACACAAGAAAATCGTTTAATGTCCATCAATTTGGCTTTATTGGAAGGATAATTTTATGCCATTAATGTTTAAATATGATTTCGGGCATGTGGCCGCCGCGGCTGGCTCGAATAAATCCAATTCTACAGGTCCAATTTTCAACCACTTTTTCGAGCATATGGGGCCGTATGTTGGCAATAACGCCACGAATGTTGGCTTCCAAGTCCCCTAACGTTTCTGGTTTGTTGGCGTAGACGAGCGACTTCACATATCCCCAAAGAAAATAATCCAATGATGTCAAATCACACGATCTTGGTGGCCAATTGATAGGTCCATTCCGCGAAATTATGCGCTCATCGAATGTGACGTGCACTGTGTAGCGCATATAGCGCCGTCTTGTTGGAACCACAACTCATCCACATCCATGCAATCCAATTCGGGAACAAAATAGTCGGTTATCATGGCTCTATACCGGTCTCCATTAACGGTAACTGACTCTCAGCATTTTTCGGAAGAAGTATGGCCATGTCACCAGCCCATAGAGCACACCAAGCAGTCAGTTTTTGTGGATGTAATGGCGTCTCAAGGGTCTCATTGGATTATCTTCACTCCAAATGCGGCAATTTTGCTTGTTGACGTAGCCAACATTCGTGGCGTTATTCCATCATACGGCCCCATATCCGAAAAAGCGGTTAAAATTGGACTGTAGAATTGAATATTATTCGGAGCCAGCTCACAAAAAACATATTTGAAATTATTGACATACGTAGTCCTTTGATAAAAGACAAAAATGGACATATTTGAGCGATTATTCTTAGTGTATGGATATAAGCGAATGGCTCTGAAGAAACGACCGGCAGTATGTGTGTATCCATATAGAGATTTCGTAGTGTGAGTGGACAGTCACGTTAAAAAAACATAACCTAAAATTTTAGTTCCGTTCATATTTATAGAGTGGTTAAGAGGCTAAAACTTTTTGTGTGGATTGTCGCGAAAAGAACCACTTTGGCGTCCGATTGAAAACAATACTTTATCCCATAAAGCAGGGGTGGCCAACCTATAGCACATTAGAAAGAAGTTTACAGTTGGCACATTTCATCAGTTTTTTTTTTTTTTTTTTTTTATTCCTCTATGCAAAGCAGATCCTACTCTTGTCCCTATTTACCAACATTGACCTTGCTGTAAGAAGGTAGAAAATGTTTTGAGTTGCGCATCTGAATTCCTGTGTGAAACTTCGTTTGCTATGCCAAGCTATATGAATAAAGTAAAAAGAATAATGTTAAATAGATTTTAAAAACATCCAAGTGATCAAAAAAATTATTTTAAAATTAAAATGTTTTCCATCTATATCTAAAAATCGTAATCTAATCATATTATATTTGTGATATTTTAATTTTTAAATACCTACCTTTAAGTTAGCGTTTTTGAATATTTCCATTTCTAAGTCCAAAGTTTGTTTTTTAGTAAATGGAATTCCTAAATATTCCAGTACTTCAACTACATTTATTGCTAAAACAACCTGGGAAAGAAAAAACATGTTTAAGAATAAAGCTGATTGTATTTGTATATTTGTATATACTGTACATATTATGTATTTGCATCTGAATCTTTGTGGTTGTATTTTTTTTTAATTATATTCTCGTATTTGTATTTATATTTAATATTATTTGTAAGGTAATTTTTGTCAAATGTTTTGCAGTGTTCAATGTGAAATGTAAAATATTGTACTAATAAAATCTGATAACTGAAAGACTACAGAAAATAAATAAATTTGATTTACGGTAAGTTGAATTCAGAAAATGAAAAAGTAAAAAATAAGATAGTGATAAAGAATATTAAGAATGAAATAATCCAAAATTTATCAAATATAAATTAAATGTAAAGAGACTTGAAGAACTACGACAAATATTAACTACCTTGAAAGATGTCATTGCTTTAGAAGCAAGTTGTATACATACAAGTATTATTGGTAATAGTTCTGAAGAAATAGAGTTAATTTTAGTCCTTCTCATATGTTCATTATTTGTAAACTCTTCATAAATTTTTTGAAAGCGTTTTACACAAAACCTTGAAAAATAATTTAAAAATTATAAAGACATAAAAAGATTTGGTCTTGACTTTAGCGTATGTATGGTCAAAAAATGAAATTTAGGCTCTTGTACCAAAATCAACCAAATTTTGTATACATAATCACTGGACCCATAGTAATCTAAAAATGCAAAAACTAGAAGCTCCTATGGACTTCGATAGACCCTGGAATTAACTAAGAAAAAGAGACAATGATCAAGAGAAAGGGTGGAGGCTCAGGTGTCTGTGCACCAGGGGTCTCGAATGTTTGAAGGTTTAAGGGCCGGTTGTATGTCGCAAAGTAAATGATTTTTACCACTAACCAAGGGTAGATGGTAAATGGAGGGGCTGGGATGGCCAATCAGATGAAAGGAACTTTCAGTGCCTGGCATCTGATTGGCCATCCCAGCTCCTCCATTTACCATCTACCCTGTGTTAGTGGTAAAAAGCATTTACTTTGCGACATACAACCGGCCCTAAGTGACCGAAAAGAAAGAGGCCTTGAAGTTATGGGGGCAATACAAAGATATTGCCGAATGAAGTGCTCCGGCACTTTTCAAATTTTACCGCGAAGATATGTTGGGAGACGGCTAATAGCGTGCTACGCGCAAAGCAGACTATGGGGAGAATTACTGACTTCATCTCATCAGAGCACATGCCGCGTGGGAGTATCTATAAAATTGGGAAAGCGCAGAAACACTTTTTCGATGGGTCAACGAGTCGAGAAAGACTGTAAGGATCGGATCCCCGCTACACACGAGGCTTTTTCCTCCACCTGTTTTTGGGATGGGAGCTCTGGTATGCAATATGGGTCGAAATGACGTCATTGCTGGCTGTCTTTCTGGCTAGCTTGCTTGATTTAAAAGATAGGACATGGACTATTTTCCGGCTTGGTCCTGGGATGCTTTTGGGTGGGAGCAAGCAAACAAATAATTATTAAAACAAGCCTCGTGTGCAGCGGCCTTAAGTCTAATAGATCGTTTCTGAATTGCATCCAGGGTGGCAAGAGAATGCTTGGAGGCCCCTCTCCATAGATGCGAATCGAATTCGAGACCAGGGCGTATTTGGGCCTTGTAAAAGGTGATAAGCTGAAGTGGCGTGAAAAGTCGCCTGGACATGAATAAGAAGCCAATTTTCCTTCCTACAGATTTCGACACAGAGGAAATGTTTTCATTCCAGGAGAGGTCAAATGCGACTGAGAAGCCCAATATGGACACATCTTCAGAGTATTTGAGCCAAAGAGGATGAGAGGGAATTTTTATTTTCCCGCTTAGAAATTAGACAATATAGAATTTTGTTTTTGCATTAAAACTAACTAAATTTTGAGGGCCCCATTTTTCTAAAGTGTTCAAATATTTTAACCCACCGTTAAATATTCCTAAAAATTTTTAATCCTCTTTTTACTTCTAAGATGAAATTATCTAATCTGACTTCAAATTAAATTTATCTTATGATAATAAGTAATTTCAATATAGTTGGTAAAATAATTAGTCAATAAAAATAGAAGAAATAAGTGAAAACGTTTTCAAGAAATGTTAGGTTTTCTCTACGTCGGAAAAAAGAATTGCGAGGCTGCGGTAGCATTATTTACTTTTTGTTGTTTTAATAGTAAAAAAATAAAGTATTCTAAAATAAAAATTAATATTGTTTATTGTAATATTGCTTATTTTTATTTCTCGAAAAAATCTTTTATTTTTCTATATAGATTAATTAGTAAAGTAATGACAATAGTTACCTATCAAATAATTCAATTGTCTCTAAATGCAACTCCTGGAGTTTGTTCAAGTATTTTAGCAAATGCTAAAATCAATTCAATTAAGCCAATATTATAAGTTAAGCACGGCCTGGCATAGGCATTCTTAGCTGACCTTACTCGTTCCTCCATACTAAAATAGTTACTTAATAATAAAGAATCAAACCAATATTGTCCATACTGATCTAAAACAAAGATAATAAATAGATGTAGTTATTTGTTGAATATTTTAGTCATGCAAATTTTTTTGACTTTTGTACTTATATAGGTACTCTAAAATGATTAGGAAAAACAGGAGTTGGTATAGGTATCGTATGTTGGATTAAGGTAGTTGTTTCGCAAGAATACTAGCAAAAAGTTAATGCTAGAGTATATAGAACAGACAATAAGGATTCATAATTAATAAGCTCAAAGCTTTTTGCTGTTTATGTACCACTTCTAGCCAATCCCGTGTTCGTTTGACAAATCTAGCAACATTGTCCGAGCTTGAATATTTTTATCATAGAAATGACAGATAAAATACATTATAAGGTCGATTTATTAAACAAAAAGTTCTTAATAAACGATTAAAAGCTGTTGCGACAATGGCTGAAGCAAAAAAACTCAAAAGAGTACTAAAGCTAGTCCACTTTTTAGGTTAAATATATACGTTGTTGCCAGCTTGTTTTTAGTGTAAATTTTTTATTATACATTTTTAATTATTTATTCATTATTATCTCAGAAACTGTGTTGTAACTATGAATTAAAATTTTCTTAAAAATGTATTAGTTTATTGTTTAATGTTGGTTAGTTTTTTATAAAAATGGTAAGAAAAGTTTCTTAATTATAATTAAATATGTATGTAAACTTTCCGATATTCCGTATAGTGCAATGTGTAAGAGTCTGAAAAACTCTATTTTTGAAATTTAATATCTCAGGAACAATATTGTTCATAAATTTCGTTTTGCTACCAATCGATGCAGAAGTATTTACATAATAATCTGTCTAAATTTCAAAAAAATCCTAAGAAAGCCCATATGGTGAAACAACTACCTTAAATCACTGTGTTTCGGTAGGTCAGAAAGAACACTCGGTATGTAAGTACCTATATCAATTCACAAGAAGAGTAAGAGATTATTATTCAAATAAAATACTATTTTTAATAAATATTAATATAATTGGGAGTAAAATAAAACAATTTCTTGTAAAAATTTTCTATGTGAGAAAAATGTTGAATTATTAAATAATGTTGCCATTATTCTTGACTAACTACTACTAACTACCCAATATAAATTTCGATCATTTCTCTTTGAAGTCTGTTGGGTAAACAAAAAGCAGTCTTACGAATTTGAAACTTTTTGGTAGGTTTTTTTTATAGTTATTTTTTTGTCTTTTTTGGGGAGGGGGGTTTGTTAACTCTTCTTTTCCATTTAGAGATATGAAAAGCAAGGGTTGGTTTTGAAATTAGGATGGAATAAGGAAATATATGCGTTGCTAAGGTAAATATTTTGTTTATTTTTAAAATATTTTTTTTTCTAGATAATATGGTTGAAAGGGGAGTCAATTCAGGTTTGGGACTAGAAGTATAGGCGTTGAAACAAATGCCGGAATGGCTAATGCGTCGCTTGCTCCTGATATCGGGTTTTTGTGCGGAATTTTTAAATGACTTTTTGTCTTTTGATGGAAATCTATGGTTATTTATTAATGAACATTAATTTCTATTTTTTTTTATACTTATTTATTATTTGTGAAATTGTTGTAGTTAATTTGTATTGATGCTTGTTAAAGTATTGTAGCTAGATTGTATTGATGTTTGGAGGACCTAGCCACCGAGGACTTGGCCTCTAAGCAGGTCAAGGAATAAAGATTTATTTATAAAATTATATTTAATTAAGGTAAAATACTCTATTAAAAATTTAAATATAATGTATCAATTACAATTAGTTCTTTTAATAATAAAACTCATTAGAGAGATTAAAGTAGAGGTATATTTAATATACATACCTATGTACAATTACTTTATAAAATTAACATTTATAATTATATTTTTATTTATACCCACCTAAATTAATTTCGTCAAAAGTTGTTTCTAAAATTTCAAAAAATCTCTTTTTTGATACATTTTTCATTTTTAATTTGATTTTAAGATAACAAAAAGATTTTAATTCTAAAATTTATTCAATAATGTGAAGTTTCTTTGTTTCTGTTGATAGATAGCAGCACGTGCCGCATTAACAGCTATTATTAAAAATAGGAAAAAAATTTAATCTTTCAAATTTGCCATATTGAATAAATAAAATCAGGGTGGTTGGGCTACTGACTGATATAAACATCGAATGGTTAAGAAATTCACCAAATTATAATTTGAAGGAGACAATAAAAGAGTGTGTCTTCTTCTGGGATTATAAATTTTATTTATAACAAGACTATAGTTTCGAGGGCTTTATCCTCTTCATCAGTCTATTACAATTGATTCATAGGAATTAATGTATGAATCATAGCCCCCTTTTCAAAATTGCAAAGCTCCCTACTTTGAGATTTTGAATCTGAGATCACTAATACATATTTTTGACTGTTGCTAGCTAGTTTTTAGATTGTTTTTGAGATAAAATTTGACTACAAAGATGCAGCATAATAATTAATAATATAAACTTTCGTTAAAGCTTTAACTGTTTATTAAGAGCTCCCATTTAATGATTCGATTTATTTATGCGATCGAATGTAAGAAGTTATAAATATATTGAAAGATCCTAGAATTAGCGAAGAGGAGAAGAAAATATAAATTAGTTGATAATCCTAGTCTATGCAGTCCTAATTGTCTAAATAGAGCAGCGGTCGACAACCAGCAGCCCTCGGACCGTAATAGTCAGCGAAAAGATTCAGATACTATTTAAATTTACTGAGCTCATTTAATAATATTGTTTAGTAAAAACTACATTTTGTTTAAACTATATTCATCCCTGGCGAGGGAGGGGGAGGGGGGGTCGAGGGTGTTTCCCCCCGGGCACCAGAATTTCTTGAGGGGCCCAGTTTAAATTTTAAATTATTATTTTGGCTTCGATTATATATATATTTGTTTAACTTGGGGCCCCTAGACCCCCCTGGGCTCAGATTTTCTCTCTCAAGGTCCATTATATACAATATATACAGTGGCGTAGCCAGAACTTAGTTAGTGGGGGTGGGGTTCTACGAGTTTTTTTTTAACAAAATGTTTTTATTTCCAAATTAAAATTTACATATTTATATTTCATTTTACAATTATTTGAGCATCGAGCAATAAATACTCCCTACCCATGTCCATATTTACAACAGTGTTCTTTTTTTTTATTTTAATCATTTTTTTAAATTTTAGTGTTGAAATTTTGAAAAAACCCACGAAATGAACACTATAATAGTTACTATAGTTAAAAGGATATATAGCCCAGTATATAGGGGGGTTTCAGCCTTTCAGCTTACATTAATTGCGGGAAAATATTTTTTCTAGCATCGTTTGGTATGGTGTAGGTACGTATGCCAAATCTAAGTTTGCGACCTTGTAAGTGTGGGGGACAACTTTTGGTGGCCGAAAAACCTCGAAATTTTCGGACTTTTTCCAGTTTTTCGCTTATATCTCGAAAACGGTCCATATTTTGTCCTATAGTAAATTAAAGAGGACAAAATTTCGAGTTGTAGTTCGAGTTTTTATGGGATCCAAAAATCAACCCCCTGGATCACTTGAATATCCAAAAAACTAGCACTTTTTTCGATTTTTCCATTTTTGACCATGAAGGAGCACGTTTTCGATAAAGACTACTCTATATATTTTTAAACTAGATTAAATTTGATACAAGTCAAACAAAGTTTCATCTTAATTGGATAATGGTAACCAGTGCCGCAATAAAGTTGAAGTTTTGAAAAACTTCAATTTTTTTCAAACAATCGCAGTTTTTCTTCATAAAATGAAAACCACTCATCCTAGAAATTTGATTCCTATATATCTCACGCTGTTTACCTCATAGATAAAAGATACTATAATAGTATCAGTATAGGTTTACCTAACTTTAGATTTGACAGATAGATAGGGTCTGCCTCTGGCGGGGGGGGGGGGGGTTATGACCTCAAAGCCCACCGTGTATACGCCACTGCTATATATATATAAATGACTTTTTAATATATTTATTTTATTCGGAATTGTTTTTTTATCTTTTAGTCTGCATACCATCAATTCTCGACGATTTTTCAATTTTTTGAATTATGAATTTTAAATCCCATAGTTCTCTTTTTACTCACTAGAGGATTTGATTAAGCAAATCTCAAGAGATGTCAAATATATTATATTTTTAAATTTATATTTTCTCTAAATATAATTCCTTTTCTATCTACATATTGAAGGAGAATTATTAAAGAATTATTAAGATACTTACATTTACGAACAATTAATTTTAATATAATAATGCCAAGATATTTAGGATATTTGCTATCCTTACCAAATAAAAGACAATCGTTAAGTTTTTCAACATTTATTTTTCAAAAAACATTCTTCCCGAGATTAGTCTATTAACTTTCTTTAAATAAATTAAATTTCTTATTTATAATGTATAGTCAAAATTAAAAAATCTCAGTTTCTCATCATTATCTTTATTGGTTTAATAGATATGTTAATATCTTTTATTATTATTATGTATATAATTATATAATAAATTAAATTAGGGAACGAAGAAAATATTTTTTATTATAGACAAAAGGATCAGCCGGGTTTCTTTTGAATATATATATTAAAGGTGGCCCTTATTTTGAGAATTTTCGAATTTTTACTCCTCGCAGGGGCTCATATGAGTTCGAAATAAAAATAAAAAAAAAAATATCTCCCCAAATTTCAAGTCCCTATCTCAATTTTAACCTGTGCCTCAGAGCGATGTAAGATTCCAATCTAAATAACATGGGGTTTTTGGCATTGAACGATCAATTTTTTATTCGGGCCAAAGCAATGGTTTAAAAAATTTGAAACTCTGTAGATTTTATCCTTATAATAGTAGCTACCCTTCAGAATTTTTACAGATTTGTAGCTATTATAATTTTGGAGTCTATAACTTACTAACACTAAGATATGGCAGTATTTTATCTAGCTGTAACTCCAAAATTATAATAACTGAAGAAAAACTCTGAAGGATAGCTACTATTATAAGGTAAAGTCTACAGAGTTTTAAATTTTTTGAAATATTACTTTGGCCGGAATAAAAATTGATCGTTCAATGCCAAAACCCATGTTATTTAGATGGGAAACTTACATCGGCCTGAGGCACAGGTTAAAAATTGAGATAGGGGCTTGAAACTTGGGGGATATTTTTTTTATTTATTTCGAACCATATGAGTCCCCGCGAGCGTAAATGAAAATGCAAAATAAGGGCCGCCTAATATATATAATATTAATATGAAATCTTTATTTTCTTCCGTTTTTATTATTTTTTGATCATCAAGATCTTTTTTCTGTTATATATATGTATTTTTTTTTAGTTAAGTATATTAAATAAACATTGGACAGTATGGTGTAAATATTCTACTTCATCCTCAAATCTACCCCCTCCACAAAACCAGCCCCCCGAAAATAAGGGTAATACTGGTCCGAAGGGTCCAATCACATGGCGAACACTTGGTCTTACAGCAGTTGTAGGAACCGGTCTTTTGTATTTTATGTGGTATATAAAACAAGAAAAAGAAAGAGGTAAATTTGTTTAATCTATTTGATTTAAATTTTATATTTTATTAACGGATTTTAATAATTTTTTTTCATTTAGTTTTATTATATTACTAGACTCTTTAAAATAATATGAATTATTAAATCATTTGATAATTTATAAGAAATGATTCAGTGTTCTCCTAAATGTAAATAAGTATAGGTACATAAGTACTTATGACATATCTTTATGCCAAATTCACAAATGTGTAAATTTTCTGAATTTTCCCTAATGTCATTTTTCTATAAACTTTCTGCCAGTGACGAATGTAGTAAATATTATTTAGAAAATTTTCAAATAGTATTAACTCAAAACATGATTTGTGCACATTCGTGGTTTTGTCATAAGGTTGACGATATATATATAATAAATATATATATACCTACAGAGTGTTTCAGGAGGAATAGTAAATATTTTAGTAGGTGGTAGAATAGACGAATTGCAATAAAAAACCCTATATAACATGTGTCCAATTTTTATTGAGTACAAAGATACAGCTAAGTTCAATGCATTTTCGTTTCGTGTCTTGGTACACCGGTTGCTATGGGCGTATTTATCGAATGTCAGCAGTAGAGTGTTGATGTCCAAGTTGTGAAGTTGTGCTTTAGTTTACTTTGAAGTTTTCATTGTGATTTGTTGGCCAAGTCTACTGTAGTGTAGCGTGTAAACATGCCGCACGTATTTGTTTCCACATGCTGAGTATAATAATTGGACACATTGTTATATAGCGTTTTTTGTTGCAATCCGTCTATTCTACCATCTCCTAAAATATTTACTATTCCTCCTGAAACACCCTGTATATATATCTTATTATATTAAACGAGCAATTCTTGTATATATATATATATAGTACCTGGAGGCATCGAGCGATGCTCGGTAACTTCTTCCTTCAGTTTAAAGCTTTATTTTAATATTATTTTTAATTTAAAATTCTGATAAAAAAGTCGATTTTTATTTGAGAGCCGCTTTCAAATTTAAAAAATACAAAAATATACAATAGTCGCCCAATGTAGCCCCCCCTCCCACCTCCACCCCGCTCGACCCCATCCCCGAAACCTCTCCCTACCCCTGGATTCCCCTCCACTGAGCCCCACCTTCTGCACCTGTTTTGATTCAACCATATGATTCATTTTTATTCATCTAATTAATAAATAAAACCTATCAAAATGTGTTGTTTTTTCAGAAAATTGAAACCTGCTTATGCGAAATATATTTTTAAATAAATTCTTGATTATTTTTTATTCTATTAAATAAATAAAGTTCTTTATAAAAACAATTATAAAACGTTTATTAATATTTATAACGTTTATGGAGAACAAAATATGTGAAAATCCACAATCACAATACACCTTCAAGGCCTTTGAGAACAATGAAACAAACAACCCATTGTCTGCCTGGGTATAAAAGGAAAAGGGAAACCTTTTTTTAAAACCCTAAGAATGGGATTTGTCTACCTAAGAATAATTAATTTGATTACGAAAAAACCCATCAAAAACAATTTTGTCGAAGATGAGACCGTGACAGATCGAATTGTCAGCCCCCTAACCCATGAATTTCATCAAAATCGGTAAAGCCGTTTTCAAAATAGAACTAAGATACAAATATATAAACAAACAAATATATATACAAACAAATAAATATACAATTTTTGCTCGTTTAATAAGAGTAGATATATAGAATCGGTTTCTCGAAAACGGCTCTAATGATTTCGCTAAAAATTGGTGAATTTATCAAGTCTCATGAGTTATTAGTCGTGTATAAATTTTAATCCGATTGAAATAAAGGAAGAGGGTGTAAATTAGTCATGTCGCAAAATAAATATTTTAATCGTCCATATCTCGTCTTCGGTAAGTCGAGGACCCTTGACATTTGAAACTTAAACTATTTAGAAGCAAAAAGTTACCTAGAATCGCTCGGTGTTCCAGGCACTATTTGATTGATTTGAGAGTTAGTAAAGGCCTGTCCATTCTGCTTTAAATATTACACACGATTTCTTAATAGCGATTGAAGCATTCATAACATTTTTAAGGAATTTTTTCTCTACCTCATGAAATCAATTAATTTTTTTAACTTAAATTTCAATAAAATATTTATAGTAGTAGAAGATAGACAAAGACTTCAAAAATATAGTCACAAATCAATTAACGTAAATAGAATTTTTTTTTAATGCAATCGAATGCAAGAAGGGGTGCCCCACGAAGATGCAGCGCCTTATGGGTGGAGGAGTAGGTGTTTGTGCATTCGGGTTTTGGATGATGGCAGTCAAGAAATAAATAAGAGACTACTTCCTATAAATAATATTTATTGGAAATGTTTTCGCCTTATAATGTTATTTTGAAACCGTCGTTTAGGAGGATCTTCCCTCCTTCAGGGTTCAAAAGGGTCAATAAAGGAAGCATATACCAACAAACACTGAGAGAGGGGCAAGAAGGAAGAGTCCTATATGCTTCCTTCATTGACCTTTTTTGAACCCTGAAGGAGGGAAAATTTTCTGAAACGTCGGTTTCAAAATAATAAAAGGGGAAATCATTTCCAATAAATATTAGTTATAGGAAGTAGTCTCTTATTTA
Organism: Forficula auricularia; assembly: GCA_024734495.1. Lineage (NCBI taxonomy): Eukaryota > Metazoa > Arthropoda > Insecta > Dermaptera > Forficulidae > Forficula > Forficula auricularia. The sequence continues at coordinate 2,478,427 of JALMQS010000087.1, read as the reverse complement.
TTTTTGGACTGCCTTCATCCGATCCTGAGGAATTTGTACACATAATCTGTGAGCCCCTAGAGAACTAGAAATGCAAAAACCAACTACTCGAATTGAGGCCCAGACAGACTTGAATTTTGCAGCAATATTGTGAACCTTGAACAATATTGCAGCAACATTGCAGTGACAACATTGAAGTGGCAATATTGCTGCTATGTTCTTGCAACATTGGCAATATTGCTGCTATGTAAAAGAGGCGGACGTAGGAATATTGCTGCAATGTTCCTGCAATCTCTCTGCAAGGTTTAATATTGCAATGTAATATTGCTGCAATATTCCCTTCTGTCTGGGGGGAGGGTTAAAGAAATGAAAATCCTAGCCCCTTGACCAAACTCAACCAAATTTTGTATATATAATCTGTGGGTCCCTAGGGATCTCTAAATGAGATGAAGAAGTGATCGGAGATAGTGGAGGGGGGGGGGGGGAGACTACTCTCATCAATTTTTTTATAAAGTGATTAATGTTAATATTTTTTAAAACTTGTATTATAATTTTATTTATTCAGTTAAAATAATCTATGATTTTTTTTTTAATTATTATTTCCAAATGTAATTAATCAATTTATACGTTTTTATGTTTTCTTAATAGCTATTGCTCTTGAGCGAAAAAGGCATCTGGGTAAAGCTTGTATTGGAGGAAAATTTGAATTAATAGATTCTAATAAAAAATTACGAAAAAGTGATGACTTTCTTGGAAAATGGCTTCTCATTTATTTTGGTTTCACACATTGCCCTGACATTTGTCCTGAAGAACTAGAAAAAATGGCAAAAGTTATCGATGATTTAGATAAATAAAAATATATATCTTTTCATTATTTTAAATTAGAATAAAAATCTAATCCATTTGTTATTTCTATTTAAAGATAAAAAAAGTTCTCAAGTAGAAACTTCTATTCTACCACTTTTCATTACTGTTGATCCATTAAGGGATTCTGCTGAAGTTGTTGGTAAATATGTTAAGGAGTTTTCTCCAAAATTCATTGGACTAACTGGAACGATTGAACAAATTGAAAAGGTATATATATTTTATAATTATTATTATCATTTCCGTCCATAATTTGTATTAATTTGAAAGTTTATAATAGGAAAAAAAGGACAAGTTTTAATGTGTGACTTTTTTATTTATCAGCCAACGTTTCAGTCGACTTTGCCGACTTCTTCAGGGCTTTAAATAGTCATGCCACACATTCGTCTAAATTTTCTTGTTATCATCGTTACCATTGAGATAATCAGCAACACAAATTTCAAAAATATTTGGCGCATTCACAAAAACAATTTTTCTTCTCTTTTCTTTTTATATTAACAATTACTTTGATTATTTATGTCCATCGATTAGATTAAGAAGTTGTAGTAGGGAAATAAGGACAATAGCTTATGCAAATATTTTTATATTTTATGCCACGTTCGTCAACTTTGTTTACTTCTTCAGGGCTCAAACAAATTAACTTCTTTGCATATTTGTCATTTTATAAATATTCATTCTTAGCAAACACATACAGGCACAGATTGAAAATATTTCCTATTTAAATTTTATTTTATTTAATTTTATTTAATTTATTTTAAATTTTATTTTATTTATATTTAAATAGGAAATATTTTCAATCTGTGCCTGTATGTGTTTGCTAAGAATGAATATTTATAAAATGACAAATATGCAAAGAAGTTAATTTGTTTGAGCCCTGAGGAAGTAAACAAAGTTGACGAAACGTTGGCATAAAATAAAAAATATTTGCATAAGCTATTGTCCTTATTTCCCTACTACAACTTTCTTAATTTAATCGATGGACATAAATAATCAAAGTAATTGTTAATATAAAAGAAAAGAAAGAAAAATTGTTTTTGTGAATGTGCCAAATATTTTTTGAAATTTGTGTTCTGATGTTCTTCAATGGTAACGAAGATAACAAGAAAATTTAGACGAATGTGTGGCATGACTGTTTGAAGCCCTGAAGGGGTCGGCAAGGTCGACGAAACGTTGGCTGATAAATGGAAGAGTTACACATAAAAACTTGTCCTTATTTTCCTATTATAAAATTATGTCTCGGCATAATAATGCGAAAAGTCTTGAATTTAGCGGAAGGGCTTTTATGTAATTTATTATTTTTACGACCTCTGAAAGTGCTGTTTTTAAATCATTAGGTATTTTCTTGCTCGCCAATGCTTCTCTGTGTAATGCACAATGCATACTTTTGACCTCAGGAGCGAGATTTTTAATCCTGGATATTAGTCCAGATATCTTTCCTGGCATGGCCTTTGCACTGTCAGTGGATATACCAACGCACTTTGTCCAATCTATGCCATTTTTTCAATCAAATTATTAATAGTGTTAAAAATATCTTCTCCTTTCGTCGTAGACTCCAAGGTCTTACAAAATAAAAATCTTCTTCACATATATTTTTATACACATATCTAACAAACCCAAGTAAATTCGGTAATCCACTAAATCTGCTGATTCATCAACTTGAATCGCGTAATAATTATTTTTTAATCGTTGTGCTAGTTAATTTTCAACATCGTGTGCCATGTCGTGAATGCGACGTGCAATTGTATCATTTGAAAGTGGTATTTTATCCAACAATTTTGAAAATGTGTCTCCCAATACACAACTGACCATATCTTTAGCAGCTAGTAAAATCAATTCTTCAGCAATATTGTATGAATTGTCGGTCTTTGCGATTTTATATGCCACAAGGAAAGACGCAAGTAAATATTCAGAGTTAGTAGCCAAGACGGGTTTCATAGTCTTTTTCGAAGAAGCCAACTCTTTCTTTTGTCGAACAAAAAAATCTATAGATTTGTCTACGTACTGCGGATGTTTTGTTTCCAAATGACTTCGCAGCAATGATGGCTTCATCGAGCTATTTGCGAGAACTTCTCAACATATTACACACTGTGGCTCTGGGTACTGAGATTCTTCTTTGCGCGTAAATTCAATTTTCAAATAATCGTCATATTTCCTTTTTTTTGCCGATGATATGATTGTTTTTTCTTGTTCTCTCAATTTCGCAGAATTTTCGTTTAAAACTGAACTTTCAGCAGAAGTAGACGTAATTTGAGTAAATGTACTTTGTACAGGTTGCGAACTGGATGATAACGTTGAATTAGTTGGACATTTTCTGCGTAATGACCCCGTTTTTAACCGCTCATTCATTTTCAAAAGCGAGCGATGAATTCAGTCGCGCGCGCGCCACCATGTGTGCCGCACGTGCCTGTCAGTCATCAAGCCACCATTACGTAAATCTTGTCGCGAACCCTCTGCCGTCGAATGGGGTTCGCGAACCACACTTTGAGAAACACTGGGTTAGAGAATAGAAATAAGCTATTATTAAGTATATAATAATTTCCTATGAACAACTTTTAAATTTTATTTTTTTCAAAAGGTTTGCAAGGCGTATCGGGTTTACTTTAGTGCTGGTCCAAAAGATGAAGAAGACGATTATATTGTTGATCACACCATCATAATGTATTTAGTCAATCCAGATGGTGAATTCATTGACTATTATGGTCAAAATCGAAGTGCAGAAGAAATATCCACAAGCATTTTTATAAATATGGCCAAATATGCAAAATTACATGATAAAGGCTGGTTTTAATAAACATTAATTTTATTAATTAACTTCTCATATTCTATGAATTCTTTTTTGATTAATTATTTGTCAATGTAAATAAAATTATTCTTTTATATATTTATTTAGTATATAGTAAAATTTTATTTTTGAATTAAAATTGATGATTAACTTTATTTAATATTGCAATTATTGATATTTTCAAATTCATTTTGGCACATAAAAAATATATATAATCAATAAACTTCATTACAGCTAATACAGTATTTTTATTATTCATTATTTTTACACTTATTTTTATTATTATATTTTACTATTTATATTAATATTAACTATTAAAAAAATATAATAATACCTATATATTGATATTTATTTTTATTATAAAGTGTTCTTGAGAAAGCATTTATAAAAATATCAAGTTGCTAAAAATTCTAATTTAATATAAAAATTAACTTAATTTATCGCTATTATAATTAAAAAACAATATTCTTCATTAAACAATTGATTTTTTGAATAACTATTTTGTTTCTTTATATTATCTATAAATATAAATCATTTCTTTTAAGTGAAAACTATTTGTTGAAAATAAATCGTATGCATTTAAAGCGTGGTTCTTATATTATTTGATCCTCGCACTTTTAATAACATTTAAGGAGTTAGGTGTTGGTACTAGGTGAAACATTTTTAATATAATATTAAAACTTAAACAAGATGCAAGGTAGGTTTCACAAAAAAAGAAATAAAACAAAATTGAGTTTTCAATTCGATATATTTAATTTATCAGTTTTTAACCGACTTCAAAAAAGGAGGAGGTTATCAATTCGACTGATTTTTTTTTTTTGTGTCTATGTTACCTGATTTCTTCGCCAATTATGAACCGATTTCGATTATTTTTTTTGCATTGGGTTCAGTCTACTTCCCGATTGGTCCCGTTTTTTTTCATTGGTATTGTACATTTTTGAGATTATGTTCAGGCATAACTACTTTGTTTATGGACCGATTTCTATGATTCTTCTTTTATTGGAAAGTGAGTACCTTGGGGGTAGTCCCATATTAATTTAGTTAAGTTCTGCTGATATGATCAATGACGAAATAACGTAAATCTCCATCCAATTCTTTTGAGCAAATAATCGAAATTATAATAAATAAAATATTTTATAAAAAAACAATCTTAAAACGTTCATTTAAAACACTCAAACGTTTCGAGAGAATTTCTATATTTATGAATTGAATTTTATTATCATTTTCTGATTCATTTGCCCGACGCTTTCTCCTAGAGATGCATACAAAATATTACCTTAAGTCACTATTAATAACATCACTAAAAAGAGAAAAATAAAAATTATTTTTATAAAAAAAATAAAACCGACTTCAAAAAAATTAAATGCATCAAATAAAATAAGAATAACTCAAAAATAAAATAAAATACACTAAAAGGTATAAAATAATTATCTTATTTAATTACAACTAAACGACGAAATTTTCATATGAAATCACTGTTTGAAGTCGGTGCTAAATAAACTATACCTATAAGCGAGCTTACTCGCCAAACGTACTAAGATTCGTCGAGTGCTATTCATAAAATTTATATTATTTATATATTTTTGGCACCGACTTCAAAAAGTAATTTCATATAAAAATTTAGTCGTTTAGTTGTAATTAAATAAGATAATTATTTTATACCTTTTAGTGTATTTTATTTGATTTTTGAGTTATTCTTATTTTATTTGATGCATTTAATTTTTTTGAAGTCGGTTTTATTTTATTTTTTTTTATAAAAATTATTTTTTCTCTGACTACTGATGATGGGCTCACCCACGAAATATATCGAATTCAAAACTCAATTTTGTTTTATTTCTTTTTTTGTGAAACCTACCACGCATCTCGCACTTTTACATAGAAAATATTAAAATCCTACTGAAATAACCAAAAACTTAGCTTGGATTAGAAAAATTTAGATTTATATATTTACTTTTATAAACTTACATTATTTCTTTATAAAATTTTCCATTTATAAAACTCTATATTTAATATCAACAAGGATCGAGTTATTTTCTGGCGAATTAATTCTTTGTTTTTCATTTCTTATCTGGTAAAGAATAATTAAATAATGGTTTCAGCTTAATAAAACAGTTTGTAGGCATTTAATTTGTTTCGATATTTCTTTGCATACATTCTTTTGTCCATACTTCTTTATCGATTTATTCCTTTCTCATCCACCTGTCTTGTGGACGGACACTCAATCTACACATTTTTTAATTAAAAATATATCCTTGTAGATCTGTAAAACTTATCAAATCCAAATCGGACTTGAAATGGTTAGATGAATCAAAACTAATAACTGAAGAACATCTTGATTTTAAGCTATTATCGAGCGAATAGATAATATTAAGAAGATTGAAATTTCACAAGAATCTTATTGTTCATAAAACATTTTAATAAAAACTATTTATGGTCGGAAGATTATAAATTTCAAAAATGATTAATTTAATTTACAGAATAATAAGCACTGGTACCCAGTGATAAGACTGCTGTATCAACTGTAATACTATATATTTATTTCAGGAGTAAAAATGGATATTCGATGCGTGCTTTGCCCAGATCTAGGCCAGTTAAAATATCAGGAATATAATCGAACCTAAAAAATGAAATAAAAAATATTTTTTTATCAAAAAGCGATGCTGAAGTTTAGCTAAGGAAAGAGAAGGCATAGAATAAATGACTGCAAAACGCGTAAAAATAATAAAAATCATTTAATGTTTTCCACATTTTTGAGCAAGAAGTTTCTCAACCTTGAAAGCCTAATTAGCTCTTCGCATTTGAATTACAAACATTTTGACCCCACAACTAACTTTTCTTTCCTGAGTTATCCTGGATATCATGATCCTTGCAAACAAATTGTAGGAGAAAGTCAGCATCACCTGGAGAATTAGGACAGATTCGACTCGAAATGGACATATCCTAACTAAAGAAATGGCCCAAATGGATCTATCCACACCCAACATAACAGTACATTCAATTATACTACTTATTATACAATTATAATCAGTGGCGTAACTATAACGTTTGAGGCTCGTGGAAAATTCATCGAATGGGGCCCCCCTTGGCAAAGAAGCTAATGCAACGTTGTAGTTTCTTTTTAATAAATCACTAGGTACGTAAAATACCTACAAACCCTATTATAATTATTGTGTACATTTTTCGTTGATTTTCTAGCAACTTTTAATTTAAAGAGCGTATTTCCAGTCAAAATTTTAATTATTAAAATTCCTTTTTTCCGGCTTTCTATTCAGCAAAAGTGTTTCGACAACAAAGTTCAAATTTCGGATCATGGAATGTTTGATGGATAGAATAGATAAGTAAGTTGCGTAACCTTTCTTTTCCCATAGAATTTCTTAAAAATTTTTATCAATTTTAATTTTGAAAATGATCGCTTGGCACTCACTAGCCGTAGTTACAGGATTGGTTACAAATAACAGAAATGCAGTACACACTTTAGGAAAGCTTCAAGACATAAAATTATACTTTATGATTAATAAATCAGCAAGTTTTCTTATAGAAGATGACTTTTCTATTTCGTGTCTAAAAGTGGATCGAAAACTCAGAATTTCCTTGACAAACGAGACACGAATTTTGGAATCGTATGTTTCCTATATTTGATTCAATCGCGAATCAAATGCAGGTGATTTTTGTCAAATATTAAGTGAAAATAATATCTGAACTTATATATTTCTAACTTGAAATAATGAAGTTAAATAAATGTATAATTTTCTCATTAATATATTAAAGAATAATTAACATATTAACGAGAATTGTTTTTGATCGCTCTTTTTGAACAAGATATATATCGCGAGACTACAATCCATAATCCATCCAAGTGTCATGCGGGCTAAACGCAAAATGACGTTGGATTATAGCTAGATGGATCATATCTTTTTCATTCTCTCTTTGTCCAGACTCCAATAGCTTCAACCAGCAGTAGTCTCGCGATATATATCTTGTTCAAAAAGCGCGATCAAAACAATTCTCTTAATATGTTAATTATTCTTTAATATATTAATGAGAAAATTATAAATTTACTAATTTTGTAATAATAAATGTTAAGATGCTCCTGTGCTCGTGGCCCTCTCGGGCCGGAGGCCCCCTAAGGCCGTAGGCCCGTGGCATTTTGCCGACATGGCACCCTATAGTTAGTTACGCCACTGACCGAGGGGTGGACTGCGACCTAAAAGAATGTACACCTACTTCCATTTTCATTTCAAAGTAGAAGACAATAGAATACCTAATTATCTAATGAATTCCAAAATAATTTCAAAGACGGTGTACACCTAATTCCAATCGCAGTTCACCCCTCTCCACTGACTATAATTGAAATGTATTTTATATAAATTATATGTTTTCTTGCCTGGAGGGAGTGTTTTAAAAACAATCGAAGATTTATTTTTAAAAATACACATTTTTATAAATTTTACAATTGTTTTACAATTGAATATATTAAGAGGGATTATGAAATACTTGAATAACTGATGGTTATTCTGGGGGATAAAATATGTTTAATAATATTTAATTATTAAGATGGGATGACCCGACAGTGAACCGTATTGTTCCTGTATGGAGAAGTGAGTAGAGCAGGCTAGCTAGCTCGGGTCAAATTTGTCTCAGCGTCGTGACTAGGGGGCTTTTATATCTTTCTAATTTGATGACGGCATCAAGATTGTCGATTCTGCACCTTTTGAGCGCGTAACTTATATTCTAAATTTTTTTTTGTTGTTTGTTTATTTACATGTTGTCATGGCCGTCTGTCCTAATCCTACTAGTCCAAGAGCTGGTGACACATTTTTGAGTACGGATTTGACCCAACTAGAAATAATGCGTAATAGTACCGTCTATGATAGTTTGCATGTTGTAAAAATACACTTTGGGTGGTCTGGTTCCACGTCCCACCACTCAAATGGTCTGGAGTGAATATATTATGTTTATAATTGACTATAAATTATAATTTTTATAATTTCATTGTGGGTCAAAAATATTTTTTAACACATATGTATTTTTTACCGCACTCACACCATGCGCAGTGCCTGGTCCACCTGCTTGGACCAGCCAGACTGGCCATTCCTTGTACAACTATCATAGACGGTACTATTACGCATTATTTCTAGTTGGGTCAAATCCGTACTCAAAAATGTGTCACCAGCTCTTGGACTATATAGATTTACTGAACATGATTTTTAAAGATAAAATAAAAATAAAATTAAATCAAATACTTGGCCAGCTGACTAGGCTTACTCTGATTTCGGACGTACCTAGTAATTATTTTAAATATGCCGCTTAGAGTGTAAATAAATAATAATATTTTGAGCAACGAATTACATTAATGTTTAGAGCTAAATAATTATCTTTATTATTATTTTTCATTCTATATATTTTATATATTTATTCTATTTACAAATCGATTTTTCAAATTTTTGTTGAACTCTTGTTTGGTAACCAAGTTCAACCATTCAACTAAAATTAACATCAGTAAATAAACGTATTTATTTGAAAAATGGTTCAATTTTTTTTATTAAAGAAATTAATTCATTAGAGTTTATTTAATATAATTTTTAAAGCTCAACATAAGATAATTAACAGGTTATTACAAATTATTGTTAATTCTTTAATAACCTAAATGGTCAAAAATAATTCAAAATAAACGTATTGACATTTTAATTTTAAACTATCTTAATGCCTCCTAAATTTAAATTTCAAGAAGGTAAAATAAATTTAATTTTAATTCTGTTATTTTAAATATAAAGTAATTTAAAAATTGTTTTTAGGTGAAAAGGTTTTATGTTTTCACGGACCGTTAATCTATGAAGCCAAATGTCTCGAAAGCGAGGTTACCGATAAAGAAATTCGTTATTACATTCATTATGCTGGTTGGAATAAAAAGTATGATCCTTATATAAGTTAAGGAAATAACAGTTTGAAATAATTTACATTTTATTTTTTAGTTGGGACGAATGGGTTCCTGAAAGCCGGGTTTTAAAATTTAATGAAGCCAATGTACAGAAACAAAAAGAACTTCAAAAGGCTCATAAAGCTAATCCTCAGTAAGTCAAATTACTATTTTATTTTTTAAAAAATAATTATAAACAAACCTACTTTTAATTGTTAAAGCATTTGTAATTAATTCAGAAAGCTGTTTTTATAACAATACATGTAATTTTATTATTAATTAACCTTTTTAATCATTAATTTTTCCTACTTTATTGTCATTAATCATTTTCAATATTACATCTTTGCTTTATGAAATGTTTCTCTATAGAAAAAGGGTCAAATCTGCAAAAAAACGATCTGAAACTGGTAAAGAGACAGAAAGTAGAGCTTCAACACCCTCAAGTGAAAAAACAACATTAAATAAATCTCTGAATATTTCTCAAGAAATTCCCGCCACTCCTTCGAGCTCCCAAGATTTATCGAATTCAGATTTTTCTAGGAAAAAGCGAAGGCGTTTAGTTACTTCTTCTGAAACGGTATTTTTGACAATTATCTCGTAATATTCTAAGTTCTACTTTAAGTAATAGTGCCTATGCTCGGTAACTTTTTGCCTCTAAATAGCTCAAGTTTTAAATTTCAAGGCTCTGCGACTTACCGAAGACGATATATGAATGATTAAAATATTTATTTTACGATACTCCTATTTTACACCCCCTTCATTTATTCCAATCGGATTTAAATTTATAGACGACTAATAACTCATGACACTTGATAAGAACACCAGTTTAAAAAAAAAATAAAAAATGTTTTATGGAAATGTCCACTTAAGGTGTTCCGATTTCAATGACTGATTTAATTCGCCAATCCGGGGGGGGGGGGGGGGGGCAGCCCTTTACAGAAAGAGGGCTCACCCCCTGGACCTCCCCTTGAACCCCACCCAGCATCCCCACCCACACCACCACCCCAATGTACAGAAAAAAACTTAATTTTATATATATAGATAATTTCATTTAAATTAGTAACCAAGACGACTGTTTTTGTTGGGGGCCGGACATACATAGGTACATAGATACATACAAAGGTAGGCACAAATCCATTTTAGTAGTATGTGATATAGGTACAGATACAGAGAGAAATGCCCTTTAGTACCCCTGGATCCCCGCGCCCTGGACCCCACCTTCAAACCCCCGCACCCTGGGGGACGGAGAAGCATAGGTATATATACAGGCACAAATGCCCTTTAGTAGCCCCCTGGATATAAGTACAGACACAAAGAAATACACTTTAATACCTGCCAACCCCCACCCCTAGACCCCACCTCCCACCCCCTGGGGGGCGGACATAGGTATTGATACATAGATACATACAGAGGCAGGCACAAATGCGCTTTAGTAGTATAGGATATAATATATATATATATATGGTATATACAAGAATTGAGCCGTTTATTTTGAAAGTGGCCTAACTCCATTATTTATTATTTTGAGATATTTGTATTTATATTTTTATAAATACATATATTTATATATATTTTGATGTATGTATTTATTTTGACGAATTCATGATGATATTGTACTCCGTTGGCTATGATATTATAAATTTGAAAGAAGTCTAACTAAATCTGTCATTAACTCATTTTTTTCAAAATTGGAGTTAGGCCACTTTCAAAATAAACGGCTCAATTGCTCATTTAATAATATAAGTTTATACTGCCCGAGCTCAGGCGAATAAGAGGAAATCATGCATTAGCCAAGTTTATTTTAAATAAAAGTGCTGCGGCCGCCCACTGGACTAAAACCGAGCCGAATACTTCCAACTGAACAAAAGATTTTCATTTTCAATTAAATACTCAGATTGGCAAAGTTTCATCTTAATTGGATAAAATTAATCCGATCAGCAATGAGGTCGGATCATGTCTTGTCTTGGAAAATGCTGGATATCTTAAAATCCAAAAGCTTAAACAAATAAGTGGCTCAAGTAAAACTTCAAGGCAATAGAATTTCTTAGAAAATGAGGCAATAATCAAGTTTCTAGGATGAGAGGTTTTTATTTTATGAATGAAAAACTGCAATTTTTTGCGTATATTATGTTATATCAGGCCCGCCCATAGTTTTCAATGTTCACATCTCCCCCTATCTCTAAAAAGTTTTGGGATCCCTGGACTAGAGTATCAGCTGGATAAACTTGTTTACCAAAAATTAACTTGTGAACGAGCTGATTCCCCTGAGCACCCCGGTCTGTAAGATTTTATATTGATCAAATAGAATTTTTTCTTTCAAATATATTACTAGAAATCTTTTCTAAAACCTTTTATTTTAAAATCCAGAAAAAAAGAAGGCTAATTTTAGAATCAATGTGACGATAGAACGCCTTCGTGAGATGTTATAATTTTGAAAAATTCCAACTATCTATCTATCTACTCTTATTAAACGAGCAAAAATTGTTTGTTTGTATCTTGTTCTATTTTTAAAACGGCTCTACCGATTTTGATGAAACAATATCTATTAACAAGTTTTGAGGATGAGAAAACGATATGGCTAGGTCTGGACCTCGACAAATTTCATCTTAATTGATCTTTTCTTAATTAAAGTAATTATTGATAGATAAAAATCTCAATAAAAAAGTTTGTTTACATTTTTTTCCATTATCTTTTATTTTTAATTGGTTTTTTAATTTTAAAACCCACTAATAGGTTATAGCAAATATTAATATATAGACGACAAGGGACTTGACCCCGCGCCCTATACCCCTAGCACCAATATTATGTCGGATATTAAATTCAGAATACCAAAAATATTAAAAGTAATAAAAAACAGACAACATTCCCACCAGTATAATAAAATATTGCGCGCCTGAACTTGCTCCTATTCTATCAAATATTTTCAAGCTTTCATATACCACTGGCACATTTCCGGGGAGCTGGAAAACAGCAAGAATTCAACCAATAAAAAAAAAGAAGATTCTTCAAATGTAGCCAATTATCGTCCGATCGCCATAACTTCGGTTCTTTCTAAAATCATGGAAAAAATAATTAATTAGCAAGTTCTTCACCATTTAGAATCTAATAAACTAATCCATGATAGTCAATACGGCTTTAGACAATTTCGGTCCACCGGCGATATTTTAGCATATATAACTCATATTTGGAATAAAGCACTAGAGACTGGTAAAGAGACTTTCGTAATAGGCTTAGACATTTCAAAGGCCTTCGCTCAAGTCTGGCACAAAAATCTTCTTGCCAAATTACCTGGATTTGGCCTCCCCCCGAGCCTCTGCAAGTTGCTTGAGAGCTTTCTCTCAAACCGCTCTATTAAAGTCGAGGTTGACGGAATATCACCCTCGTCCTTTAATACTAATGCTGGAATTCCTCGGGGCTCAGTCATTTCTCCCACGCTCTTTATTATCTATATTAATGACCTTTTAAATCTGCCCTCCAATCCAACACATTGTTACGCTGACGATAGCACCCTCCACAGCGCTCAATCCTTATAATTTAAATATAGCCTCCTCGATAAATTCAGATTTAAGCATGCTTAAAAAATGGGGATCTCACAACTTGGTAAACTTTAATGCTAGCAAAACACAATGCTGCCTAATTTCTAGGCGCGCAGATAGGATCCTTCCGGACATTTCCTTTGATTCGAGCTCATTGGAATTCCGTAATAAAATATCAATGTTAGGTGTCACCTTAGGTTCTGACCTCTCTTGGAATGACCATATTATCTCAGTAGCAAAAGCTGCAGCATGTAAGCTTGGCTTTCTTTTCCGAACCAAACGATTTTTCATCCCCACTCAACTCCTTATATTATACAAGGCTCAAATTCGCCCCTGTCTTGAATATTGCTCGCATTTGTGGAGAGGGGCCTCCAAGCATTCTCTTAATACCTTTGATGCAATTCAGAGGCGAGCTATCAGACTGATAGGCTATCCTACATTAACTGACACTCTCGACTCCCTACCCCATCGTAGATCTGCCTCCGCCCTTTCCCTTTTTTTATAGATATTACCATGGCTTTTGTTCTGACGAAATAAAATCGATAATCCCCCTAATGCCCTCTTTACGAGAAACACGCGGTTTTCTAACGCTCAGCACCCCTTCGCTGTCAAATTGGATAAAAGTCGAACAAGCGCTTTCGCCAACTCTTTTATTCCTATGACCTCCAGAGACTGGAACTCGCTCCCTGCCACCATCTTTCCCGCGACTTATAACCTTAAGCTATTTAAGACCCGTATCCACAGATACCTTCGACCTCCGCCCAACCCATAAAATTCTTTCTTCTTCTTTTCACGATGGAGGGGCCAACCCAGGCCTTTAGGGGTTGCACCTTTTTTGGTGTAACTCCTTCTCTCATCATTATCATTAAAAAAAAAAAAAAAAAAAAAAAAGGCTTCACTTGCGCGAAATACACGATTTTCTAAGATTCAACACCCCTACGCGCTTAAACTGGATACTAATCGAACAAACGCATTCGCCAATTCATTTATCCCTATGACATCTAGAGACTGGAACTCTCTACCCCCGACCGTCTTTCCAGCAACTTATAACCTTCAATATTTCAAGACCAGCATCCACAGATACCTTCGACTGCTACCCAATCCCTAAACCTCTCCTTATCTTCACGTTACAAGGGTCCTCCACAGACTACACAGGTGGTACCTTCTTGGTGCAACTTCTTCTTGTATCAATATCATTATAAAAAAAAAAAAAAAATTAAACAATTTAATTGATTATAAATTTTAGTATTGTATTTTTTTTTATAAATTTTATTAAACCAATTATTTTACATTAATTAATGTATACATTGTATTTGAGCTTCGACTCCGGAGATTACTTCTCCACAATCGAGTGTCCTTGATCATCTTTTTAGTCCTTGTTTTTAATAAGAGTAAAAAACTAATTAAATAAAAAAAAACCTCTTTTCCGATAATTATTTCAATTCCATTATAAATTCAATTTCTCCTACTCATCTTAGTATTGTATTAAATCCCACAGAGTTTATAAGAAATATGATTATATATTAGAATTTGCCAATTTAATTGATTATTATAAAACTCATAAATTGTTATTTAATTAAAAAAAATAATTAAAATAATTTATTTATATACCTAGATATACATAATCTGTGGGCCATTAGAAATGCAAAAACTGGGGGTGGGTGTGCAGGAGGTGGGGTGCGGTCCGCGGGGACGGTACGGGGGTGGTTGTCCAGGGGGCGTGGCGGGGGTGCGGTGTGGGGAGGGGGTCCAGGGGCGTAGCGGGGTTGGTATGGGGGTGTGGTCCAGGGGATGGGCTGCCGGGGTGGTTTTTATCAGAATTTTAAATTAAAAATAATATTAATATATAACTTTTAACTGAAGCAAAAAGTTACCGGGCATCGCTCGGTGGCTCCAGGCACTTTTCATTAAATTCAAAATTTCTAAAATACTCACTTGTTACAATAAATTTAGTTATGTTAAGACTTATTTCTTTTTGAATTTATAATATTTCGTTTAATTTTTTTCAGGATGATCAATTTGAGACGAAAATTGAAATAAAAATAAAAATACCTGAAGAATTGCAATCTTGGCTTGTTGTTGATTCCGAAATGATTAATAAAAAGAACAAAGTAAAAGTCTATTATTAAAATTTTTATTTCTAGTGTTTCCGTACCTCTCAAGTGGTTGGGGTTGGAACACTTATAATAATTCATTTAACTTCCTGAATTAATTTTACTAAATTTTGTTTCAGCTTTTTAAATTACCTGCTAAATTAAATGTAGATCAAATTTTAGAAAATTATGCAAAATTTAAATCATCAACTAGAATGAAAAATGCATTCAAGTAATTATCTATATTAAAAATTGTAATTTTATTTAAAATTTATTTTTAACAATAAATTAATTTTTTCAAAGACTCACTGATTTCAGAAATAACCTCAGGAATAAAAGAATATTTCAATATTATGCTAGGAACTCAATTACTTTATAGTTTTGAACGAACTCAGTATCAACAGGTATCACTAATATTCATAATTAAATACTAACTAATTGAATTAAGGTAGTTGTTTCACAATAGGGGGTCGGGTTAGGCTAGGTGGTAGCGTGTTAGCCTGCTAACCAAGAGGATCCGGGTTCGAATCCGACTCGAGACATCCGGCTAAAATCTGACCCCGGGGTAGAAACAAATTTATAAAAATATAATAAATAGTATCGTAAATTGGCTTATGGCTAGAAAGGCCGAAAAGCCAAAAAAAAACATTAAACAATAACTAATACATTTTTTAAGAAAATTTTAATCTTCGGTTAGCCGCTGAAATGGTGGCCTACATGAGTTTACAATGCACGTTTACACACTTGGCGTCCAGTCTACCGACGACCGCTGAAGTTGAAAATTGAGAGTGGTGTATAGTGGTTATTGTGGCGGTCGCCAATTCGCGATATAAATTTCAATGTATTTTGTGAAGCGGCAACAACATTTTTTTCCTTTTTATAATAATTTTAATTGTTTAAGGGTGATATTGAAAAACTTTTCTTCATCGTTTCTTAAATCAGGAAATAAAGTGTATAAGGCTCCAAATTCCTCTCTCCTTTTATTAATCGGATGAACCCAAATAAGTTTATTTTTTCGCTTCCTCTTCAATCGACGACGAAATAACAATGATGCAAGAAGTTGTTCTCTATTCATGTTATACTCAACCCTATTTATAATATAACAAAACGACAATGAAATACTCTTGTTGTTGTTGCACGGTGTCAGATCTGTGATCGACTGATGATGGTGGCGTCGGCAAGAATGTTTACTGCCCAGTGTGTAAACGCTAGAGCGGCAGCGGCAAAAAACCCCATTGGTAAAAAACGCCAAGTGTGTTCCAGCCAATGATGAGTTTGTAAAATTTCTTATTACATACTTATCAAGGGGCCAGAATTGGTTTGAACTGCAAGGGCAAGCTGCTAGCCTGTCAGCTTTTTTCTGAATGAAGGACTTCATCGCATTATCGATTGTTTTTTTACAGTGGGTGCGGACTTTTGTGAGGAGGACGCGTGTCCAAGGGCGGATCTAGGGGGGGGGCGGAGGAGGGCGAATCGCCCCCCCATAGAGGCCCGTGCCTGTCAAAAAAATTTGTAAAAAAAAGAAAAAACATTTTTTTTTTTTTTAAATTTTAAAATTGAAAATAAAGTTCTATGCGTGTGTGTGTGTGGCGGCGTCTCTGCCCCCCCCCCCCCCCGCGCGCGCTTGGACAGTTCGATCGCGACACACTTTCGAGATAAAAAGTAGATCTTATATACATCGGGCACCTTATATACATTCTCCCCCCCCCATAAAAAAATTCCTGGATCCGCCCTTGCACGTGTCTGATTGATTATTGTCTGTCTGTTCTATATACTCTGGCATTAACTTTTTGATAGTATTGTCGCGAAACAACTGCCTTAAAATAACAATTATATGCACACATTGTATATGTAAATTATTCAATTGTTTCTTAGAATTGATATTATTTTCAGATTCTTAAAAACAATCCAGATACCTTAATGAGTAAAAATTATGGAAGTATTCACTTATTACGATTATTTGGTAAGTAATTTAAACAAATTTTTTTATTATATTAATTTAATTTTATGGATTCTAAGTTTCGATTATTTGGCTTTTAATATTTTATTATTTTCATTATAAAATAAATAATGTGATCAATTCAAAGGAATTTTCTATATTAATTTTGAATGTATTAGTTTCACTGTAAAGTGGACAGTTAATTTTCAATTAAACACTTTTTGACTTTAACCATAGCAGAGCGTTTTTATTGATTGCGATTAATCACGAACGACTTTTGTATTAATTAAAGTTAAACAATTTTTGTAATGGTTCACAGTAAAAAAATAAAACAAGCTTAAAAAAGAAAAAAAAACTCAATATACATATTTCGAGCTATTCTTGAGGTTTTTAAAACTTATGTTTTATTTTTTATTTTTATTTTACTTTGAAACACCACAAAAATCCTTTAACATTGATTGAATTATGGAATATGGTTTCATTACAAACCCATACTTCAATTCTTTAGTTATTATATTACTGCGTTTCATTACAAACCCATACTTCAATTCTTTAGTGTAATTTATTATATTACTAGCTGTAAGGCCCGCCTTCGGCGGCCCTCTTCCTGACCAGTGGTTGAGTTTGGTCCAAGAGCAAGAATTTTCATTTTTTGACCCCCCCCCCCATTTTGGGTGGTTAGTTTTTGCATTTCTAGCTCTCTAGAGGCCCACGGATTATGTATACGAAATTTGGTTGAGTTTGCTCCAAGGGCAAGAATTTACATTTTTTCAACCCCCCCCCTTTTTTTGGGTGGTTTTTGGGGGGAAATTTTTTTAAAGAAAAGTTGTCAGAAATCACATCCCCTACAACTTTGTTCATAATAAAATTTGCCCTAGAGTTAGTAGTTATTTGATAATTTTCATTCGTGCCCCCCCCCCCCACAACTCCCTTTTGGGGTCAAAATATCAAAACATTATATAGCTATAAACGTAAGTTAGAAGACATCTGTTCCAAATATGAAATTTCATAATAATCCCTTAAGCCGTTTTTACGTGAATCGTGAGCAACTTTTCGCGGAAACCACGGAAACATACAGACAGACAGAACGGAATTTTGTTGAAGGTCTTTTCGTTCATAACTTTTCTTGAAACTTGTGCAACCAAAATTTGGCGTGATTTGGACCAATGTACAGACAAAACCTTAATTTTAAATATATAGATTTAAATGTACCTAGAAGGCTGACCTTTGTTTGCTAAAACGGGGGACTGAAAACTGTATACATTTTTTTCAATTTTATCCTACATCAAAAAAAGGACGTTGTATGCATGTATGCTCTTGATTTACTCGAAAACTATTCTAGAATTTCCCCATTCCCCATTAGTTAAGACATTTCTTGAACAAGATTTTTGTATATTGATCATGTATATATGCTATCATGTAGCAAACTAGTAAGCATAAATTTTCTAATATGTTATAAGGATGCATGGCTCATTAAAACAATGGTCAAATAATGTCTTGTCATCAGTTAGTCACGATTACTAATGGTTAGCTGGATTCCCCACTGTTCCGTAAATTAATTTTCCTTAAGTAGCTAAATCGTTTACTCTCACCCTAAAACTATAGATTTATCACCATTTCATCAGAATCCCTAGGCAAGTTTTTAAGATAAGATTACAGAAGAAAGTCGATAATCCGGATTCAATAAACTGTACAGTATTCTCTAATTTTTTTTTTTTAATGAAAATGATGAGAGAAGGAGTTACACCAAAAAGATGCATCTTCTTAAGGCCTGGGTTGGCCCCTCCATCGTGAAAAGAAGAAGAGGGGATTTTATGGGCTGGGCTGGGGTCGAAGGTATCTGTGGATACGGGTCTTAAACAGCTGAAGGTTATAAGTCGCTGGGAGCGAGTTCCAGTCTCTGGAGGTCATAGGGATAAACGAGTTGGCGAAAGCGCTTGTTCGATTTATTTCCAATTTGACAGCGAAGGGGTGCTGAGCTTTCGAAAACCGCCTGTTTTTCGTAGGGGGGATAATTGACTTCAGCTTGACTGAACATACATCATGTACTATCTGTAGTACAGGGAAAGGGCAGAAACGGTTCTTCTGTGAGCCAGGGAGTCGAGTGAGTTAGGGCGGGTCTCCTATTAATTTAATTGCTCGCTTCTGAATCGCATCCAATATGTATGTACATATTGTGCATTACATATGTATGTATATTCTTTCATTAAAATACATTATAAGTTCATATTAATTAATGGTTTTATTTATCTCCTCCAATTATTTACCAGTAAAGTGAATTATTAACGGTTTTAACAAGTTTTTTTGGTTCTTTCTGAAAATCCGGACAAGGTCCGGTCACAATTAATCCTGATTATCGTAGCTCTACTGTATCAAGAAATGCTCCCTTTATAGTTAATTGATTAGATTTGTTAGATCTTTAGATCGTGTTTGATTGAACATTACTTGTCCATTTAACTGAGAAACTGTTTGAAAAGAAAGTAAAAATATTGACACTAAATATAATGATTAATTTTTATGTTTCTTTATTTATAATCATACTAGCTGACGCATCGGGCCTTTCGCCCGGCGTCACATTGCCCAACTGGCGGGGAGCGTCTCGTTCATACCAATTTAATAATTGAAATTTAAAAAATCTTACTGTAAGTATCGAAGAGAATGTGCTGAATGAAATTGATTCAAAAATAAGGAAGAATAAGGAAAGATTTATTTATTTATTTATTTATTTATTTATTTTATTTATTTCAACGGCATGTGCCTTTAAAAACATTACAAAAGTAATACAGAAGCACTACTTAGTAAAAAAGTAGAGAAAAAACACAATAATGTTACATCATACAAATACTAAAAACAACAATACAGAGTAAATCAGATATAATCGTGAAGATCGTGAGCCTTTAAATATATGAAAGTGTGCTTATTTTGATAATTCTAGACATTCTGTTGGTATCTATAGTAAAATTCAAAAACGCACGTGTTTTAGGGAAAGGGCGTTATAAGCGATGCTTAATCTATAAATGGGGTTGGTTTCGGAATGACGTGTAAATGGAACTGGTGGATAGAATGGTTGAATATCTGTCGTCGTGGCACGGTACGGGAGTTTGTTCGGTGGAAAAAGAATTTAAGCTCAGGACAACGTAATGTGGTATCAGACATAATTTTAGAAGTTGAATGGATTGTCGGAGGCATTATTGTAGCACATTGTCCAACATCGATCACTATCTGACCCAATCAGAATCGTTCTAATAATTTACCGCTTTGGCATATATCGCTATGCACTGGCCAATCAGATCGTTTCCATACATATATATCCACATGCTTTTCTATATTTTATATATATAGATATACTGAGTTTTAAATTCTAAATTATTTATTTATTTTTTTAGTACGCATTGGTGAAATGTTGTCCTATACACCACTAGATAAAAAGAGTGTTCATCTTTTAACAAATCATCTTCAAGATTTTCTTAGGTAGATACATTTATATATATAAATTTTTTTTTCTCAGATAATTCTAGAAACTTATCCATTCATAACTTATGTTGCAGTTACTTAAATGATAATCTTACAACATTATTCCGCACTCAAGACTATGAATCTACGCCTATATAACTTATTAATCCTTGATGGGTATCATTATTTATTCTGATAAAAGAATTACATCACTTAAATTAATTTTTTTGGTCTAAGTGTGGTATATTAACTTTACGTTTGCAATTCAAATACATAATCTATATAAGAATATTTAGGATAATGGCCTCAAATTATTTAT
Organism: Forficula auricularia; assembly: GCA_024734495.1. Classification (NCBI taxonomy): domain Eukaryota; kingdom Metazoa; phylum Arthropoda; class Insecta; order Dermaptera; family Forficulidae; genus Forficula; species Forficula auricularia. The sequence goes on along the minus strand of JALMQS010000087.1, from coordinate 2,457,545 downwards.
GTCGAAAAGACAGAAACATGAATGTTTTTGGACGAAAAAAATGCTTTCTCTACTCTGGTTTATTCTAGATCAGAACAATATATTTTATTTTTTAACTCCAGTGAATATATAGAAATTTAAATAAAGTTATTTTTCGGCTTGAAATGTTAATGTTTCTAAATTATGAGGTATTAATTTAAGACCTTGTGTATTAATATATTGTAAAAAAAATAAAAATTTATATAACTTCTGACCTAAAGATTATTTCTTATTTTTCTTTAAGACTAAATTATAAATCAAAGTTTATCATCATCTCTTATAGACTCTTCATGTGTTAACTGAAGTTATATATCGTTCGGAAGACCATAACATTTTTAAAATAATTAAAGGTGCTTGCTATGAACAGAAAAAATATCTTTATACACGCCATTAAGATGACTTTTTCGTCTATGTATATATCTTTATATTATTATTGATAAAATCAGCAACCCCTAGATGAGCTACTAAGCAAAACTAATGTAGATTTGGTGCTTTGGTGGTTGAGTTTATCGAAAGAGAATAAACCAACTAGAATGTGATAAAAAATGTCCTATCTAGCTGGCTTTAGCAGAAACTTCTGTTTCATTAAACTATTATTCTTATGGGAGAAAAGATTTTCTTCCACGATAACTTTTTTCTAATAGATATCAGGAGGGGTGCATTCGCCTTTATATATATACATAATCGATGTATCGTGACAGCTAATAATAATGATCACCTTATTAATTTCTTCTGGAGAGATGCCTAACCCTTTTTTCAGCTTTGATCTATTTATTTAATATTTTACCCAGTAGCCTATATTCCCAGTCAAATATTTATTTTTCTTGACTCATGGCGGTTTCCTGCCTATTTATTTTTTTTTTATTCCTTGACTACGGCAACTTCCCGTTTACTTATTTACTATCTGTTTTTTAAATTATTTATTTTTAAATAATTTAACAACAATTTCTTCAAACCCAGGGACATATTCTAATTATTTATTTTTTGTTTTATTTATTTGATTATTTATTTATTCTTCCCAGTGTATTTATTTTTATTATTTGGACGACATGCGGTATTTTTTTTTTTTTATTATTGTTATTATTTTATTCTTGGTCGCAGCATACTAAGGTTTCACACCTTTCTGCTGTGGCCACACCCTGAGCTCACTCAACCGGATCCTGAGTGGGAGGATCGAGGGCTATAAGGGGAGATGTGGAGGCCCATTTATAATTATTTATTTTATATAGCTCTGGGGCTGATATATCTAGTGATCACAATCTAATTGCGATGAAATGCCAACTAAAATTTAAAAAACTAATAAAAAAGAGGGGGTCGCGAAAAAACTGGGATATATCTAAATTAAAAAATAAGGAAACCCAAAAACTCTTCGAAAACGTAATGAATAAGAAACTGGAAGAAAAAACACCCACAAATAATAAAGAAGAAGAAATCGAACAAGAATGGAATGATATGAAATCAAGCCTGGCCGATACAGCCAACGAAGTCCTTCAATCAAAGAAAAACGAAATTAAAAAGCCATGGGTAACAGACGAAATACTGCAACTGATTGACGAACGAAGAAAATTTAAGAACAGAAAAGACGAAGAAGGAAAAGAAACATATAAAAAATTAAGATGGAAAGTTATAAGAGAATGTAGAAAAGCAAAAGAAAAAATGATTCAAGAAAAATGTAAAGAAGTCAACGAAAATCTAGTATTGGGAAAAGTTGATGTAGCCTATAGGGCAATAAAAAGAAATTTTCAAGAAGACAAGCCAAAAAGCAAGAACATAAGAGATGAAGGAGGCCACATTATTCTAAACGAAAACGAACAGGCAAATAGATGGAAGGAATACCTAGAAGAACTCTATGGAGAAGAAAAAACAATGAACCCAATAGAAGAAGAAGAATCTGTGGACGAAAACGAATTAGGAGACCCCATACTCAGGTCAGAATTCGAGACAGCTTTGAAGGAACTAAAAAATAATAGAGCACCCGGAATAGACAATATACAAGCTGAAATCCTAAAGAACTCTGGAGAAAAGGCACGTGACAAACTTTTTGAACTAATTAGCAAAATCTATAAATTGGGAATCATCCCAAAAGATTTCCAAAAAAACAAAATAGTCACACTTCCCAAAAAGACAGGCGCGGATAAATGTGAAAATTTCAGGACCATTAGCCTAACCTCACATGCCTCCAAAATCCTAACCAAAATAATCCAAAGAAGAATAGAACAAAGAGTTGAAGAAAATCTGGGGGAAGACCAGTTCGGCTTTAGAAGAAACAGAGGCACCCGAGAAGCAATTCTCTCTCTTAGACTAATAATAGAAAGGGCTTTTATCAGGGAAGAATCTGTCTACATCGGATTCATAGACCTAGAAAAAGCATTCGATAACGTCAATTGGGAAATTATGTTTAAAATCTTAAAACAGGCGGGAATAAAATTCAGAGAGAGAAGACTAATCTACAATCTATATCAAAACCAGACGGCAATAATAAATATTGGAGATGAGCAAAGAGAAGCCAAAATAAAAAAAGGTGTAAGACAAGGATGTGTGCTGTCACCCATGATTTTCAACTTATACATAGAAGAAGCGATTAAAGAATTCAAAGACAAAATTGATACAGGTATCGAAATCCAAGGTCAAAAGATCGCTATGTTAAGATTTGCCGATGACATTGCCCTTCTAGGAAGCAATAAAAAAGAATTAGAGGACGCCCTGAATGGAATTAACCAAATCCTAATAGAAGAAATCAAAATGAAAATAAACAAGAATAAAACCAAGGTCCTAGTATGTACAAAAAAAGAACAAACGAGACAGGAATGCATCAAAATTAACCAAGAAAACCTAGAAGGAGTTAAGGAATTCCGCTACCTAGGAAGTAAAATAACATGGGATGGGAGGAGCGAAAACGAAATTAAATCAAGAATTGCCCAAGCAAAAATGGGGTTTAATTCAAAACAAAAACTACTATGCTCCTCCTCAATCAGCTTAGAAAACAGGAAGTTGCTATTGAAGACATATGTATGGAGCATAGCCATGTACGGGTGTGAAACCTGGACAATTAGAGAAGCGGAGAGAAAGAGATTAGAGGCTTTCGAAATGTGGTGCTACAGAAGAATGATGAATATCAAATGGATGGATAAAATTACAAATGAAGAAGTTCTTGGAAGAATCGGAGAAAGAAGAACCTTGTGGAAGAGTCTGAAGAAGAGAAGAGGTCAGATGATGGGGCACACACTGAGACATGGGGGACTGCTTAGGGATATCTTGGAGGGGGAGGTGGGAAAGAAAAGGGGAAGGGGAAGACCCAGATTAGAATATTTCAACCAAATAATTGGGGATATGGGATGCCAGACATTTAGAGAGGTCAAACAGCTGGCGGGGGCAGAGTCGAGTGGAGACGGATTGTTGCATCAAACCAGTCTTAGGACTGTATACTCAATGATAATGATGATGATGATGATATAGCTCAAAGAGATGTCACCCCATTATCGTGATTTTCGCCAATAGCCCAGCGATTTTTAAAAGCATATTAACTATTTGTCTTCTCTCTATGTATAAAGAATTAAAGTTTGTTTGTAATCTCAGAAAGAAGTCATCCGAATTTAAAAATTCTTGAATGCTTTTATCTTCGGTATTATTATAGGCTAAATTTAATTACGGTTATTTTTCAGGGGACCGATCAGCAGTAATAAATTTGTCAATCAAATCTCAATTTTAATTAATTATTCTTTGTTTATTTTTAAGGTAGTTCTTTCACAAATGCAAAAATTCAAGAAGTCTTCGAAACTTGGAATATAAGTCATTAAAATCATAATACACACACTGATAAAATTTGAAGACGATTTACCACACCAAACATGAAATAATTGCAATTAAAAATGACATTTTTAACATAGAGTAGATAGGGTAAGGGTGGGGATATGATCATTATTTTATTTTTTTTTCATTGAAGGACTTTCACCATCTTAATGAAAAACTAATATTTGTTAGAATAATATATTCGGAGTAACTTAAAAAAAAATTGAAATTATTTACCTCGTAGTTTTGATGAAAAATAAAAAAAAACATATTTGGGCGATTAATTTTAGTGGAGGGGATATATTAACAATGGCTTGGAAATGATCCATTCATAAAGAGAATATAGTAGTGTAAAAAGTACAGTCACGTTAAAAAACATTACCTAAAATTTTATCACCGTTCATATTTATAGAGTGGTTACGAGGCTAAAAGTTTTTGTGTGGATTGTCGCGAAAGAACCTCCTTAAGAGGGTAGTTGAATAAAAAACTAAACAAGTATGAATTCGGATAAAAATAAATTGAATATTAAGGACACATGTTAAGACACGGGAAATTGCTATGGGATATTTTAGAGACCGAACACGGAACGAATAGTCTAGGCAAATTACGTGAAAAAATGGCATAAACAAGAAATAATTCCCGGTAAAGATTTTATTGCTCGAATACCTTTATTGGTACTCCAACATTACTACCCTAAGTTTCCCCCCAAATCTGTGTTGTGGAAATTTTTCTACGCGCCTCAAAATGAGAAAATTTGGGAGTTTTTACAGTTTTTCTTGAATAACTCTAAAACGGTTTATCAAATCAAAAAGATATTTATTAGATAAATTAAAGCTATTTAAATTACGCGTAAAATAATAACAATTTCTTCAATTAGGTTCAGTAGAACTGGTACTAGCGCCTGTCAAAAAACAGCCCCCGATAACACTTGTACTTTTTTCGATTTTCGCCCGTTTTGATCTTGAAGGAGCACGTTTTCGACAAAGACGATTCTATACATTTTTAAACTAGATTAAATTTGCTACAATTTAAATAAAGTTTAATTCTAATTGGATAATGGTAACATGAGGCTGAAGTTTTGAAAAAATGCAATTTTTTTCAAAAAATCGCAGTTTTTCCTTCATAAAATGAAAACCACTCATCAAACTTTATTCCTATCTCATTCTCTAGTAAATTTTGTTGACTTGAACGTTTACTTGGACCACTTTTTTTGATAAAACTCTTATATTTATAGATATCCAGCATTTTCCACGTTATTTTTTCTCGGGACTGTAAATGAGTTCACTCACCCACATTTAGTGTTTTCGCGTTGATTTCTCTTTGCAACAATCATCGATTATTCTATTATAGATAGAAAATGATTATAGAAAGTAGATTTATTAAATGTTATGTTTGTAAATTTTCAAATACAAAAATAACATTATACTAACTAAAATGTTGTTCATTTTTGTTAATACCGATCCTAAATTTCTCTTAGGGGGCTCTCATAAAATACTAAAGTGTCATATGGGTCCCCACTTGGCTTAAGACGGGTCTGATTTTTACCGTATCTTTACGATATTCTAAATTCTAAAAAAAAATGTTAATAAAATTTATTTACAAACCGATTAAGAGTGAAGAAATGAATTCCAAGAACACATCGAGTTGTAAGGACCTCTTTTAAACAGTCAATTGCATAATCAATAATTAATTTCTTAGTGGCTTCTGGACGATTCCTATTCGATTTTAAGTTATTCTTTAAAAATTCTGGTATATTCACTCCGGTAATAGTGCAAATTTTTAATGCATTTTGATAACTCTAAGATAAAACGTTATTATAGAACTAGATTAGGTGTTTTTTTTACTTAAGGAAAGTGCTGTAGGTTTTAGGTGAAACATGATATTAATTAATAAAGTAAAGGGAGTGTAGTTTCACAGTGAATGAAATAAAATTCAAAGAGGTTTATACAAACTCAATATATTTCGGATTATTAGTCTATCATCAGGAGTTTACAGATTAAAAACAGTTTTTAATCTGTAAACTCCTGATGATAGACTAATAATCCGAAATATATTGAGTTTGTATAAACCTCTTTGAATTTTATTTCATTCACTGTGAAACTACACTCCCTTTAATTTATTAATTTAGATTAGATTTGAAAAGTATTAATTATAGATTAATATTTTACCTGTAATGGCATAAAACCAGCCAATATTGGAATATTAATATCTTTTAAACGACATTTTCTAACAAAATTTATTAAAATTTTGGGTTCATAAAATAATTGGGTAATGATTAAATCTCCTCCTTCTTTTGTCTAAAAGTTAAAATTATTATTTAAATATTTTTGTTTGTATAATGAAATTTCTTAAATTTTAGAATATTTTTAAACTTTGAATTTTTATTTAAATCACACATAAATAATTATTTATTAAAAACGAACAAATAATACAATAAATCGTTTTTAATAAATACTTATAATTAATTATGTGTGATTTAAATAAAAATTCAAATTTTAATCAAATTATCACAAAAATTAAAGCTTCAACAGCTTCATTACTTCAGAATATTTTCTTTATATAGCAATTTATTATTTTCAATTATTTTTTAATTTATTTTATTCTTTGTAATTTAAAATATATATACCTTCTTATGTAAATAATCAATATCTTCTTCTAAATTAATACTTTCTGGATGACCATTAGGATACCCTGCAATCGCTATATTCCACTTATCAGATAAACTTAGACTTTTTGCTGAATGTATTAAATCAATCGCATATTTATATTTACTAAGTTTCAATGGTTTGTCTAGAATATTATATATTAATTCACTACAATATATCTTTTTAAAAAGTTTAAGAAAAAAAATGTTAAATTTTTCACCTCCACGAATAGCAAGAAAATTATTAAGTTTTAAAGATGAAGCCTTATAGAGAATTTCCTTAAGATGAATTTCATTTTCTACTTGACCACCAACTAAATGGAATAATACAAAAAAATCAAAGTGGTTTGCTAAATAAGAACTCATACTAAGTGTATCATTTATATTTGTTAGATTAGTAACAGACAAAAAAACTGGATGTAGGAATAAAGAATTTATAAACTTGAAAAATCTGCAAAAGAAAATTTTATTCATTTTTCATAATCTATTTAAAAAAATTACATTTGAATCTCTACCTTGTTATTAAATCTTGATTTTTTGAAGGTGATAATTCCAGAGAAAAAATATATCTCCCGAATTTTGGTAGCTAAGTATTTTTTGTATGTATAAGCTTTGATCTTGATGTTTAGTACTTCTTTTATTCATTATATTTACTTTCTGTTCAACTAAAATATTTATAAAATAAAAATAATTTTCTTATCCTATTAAATTAAATTGCTAAAAGTCTGAACATTAATACAAAAAAATAAACTTAATTAAATTACAAGAAATCATAAGTTGGTGTCATCTATTCAATCCTATGGAATGGATTATTTTTAATTTTTTTGCAACGAAATTTTCTCTGGAGAGAGACGGACTGGTAGAAATTTTAATTGAAAGTAATGGAAGGCAGCCCAGAGGTAGTGACGAAAGAAAAAATTAACACATATAAAATAAGGTGTAATTTATTGGAATCCTTCCTCCTTTCCTTTCAAACCGACGTTTCGAGGATTTTTCCTCCTTCTTCAGTGTTTCAAAGGGTCAATGAATGAAACAAATAAAATGTTTCCTTCTTCTCTCCACAGTAGTGTTCAAAAACTTTCTTCATTTTTAACAAAAGGCATAGAAAGACAAAATTTTTTTTTGTCTTTCTATGCCTTTTGTTAAAAATGAAGAAAGTTTTTGAACACTACTGTGGAGAGAAGAAGGAAACATTTTATTTGTTTCATTCATTGACCCTTTGAAACCCTGAAGAAGGAGGGAAAATCCTCCGAAACGTCGCCGTCGGTTTGAAAGGAAAGGAGGAAGGATTCCAATAAATTACACCTTATTTTATATGTGTTAATTTTTTCTTTCCTCACTACCTCTGGGCTGCCTTCCATTACTTTCAATTATTATTTTTAATTATATGTCAGAGGGGTTGTTCTTCACCCCCTCGGGAATCGAACCCGAGTGCCAGTAACAGCAATCCGGGCCACCTGGCTCACCTGCAGGATGCGAACCTCTCTGACATATGAACACGGGTAAAATATTTTACTCAAAGATTGTTATCTTAATTTGTAAAATTTCTCGATATAGTGATTCTAAATTTAAACATATAGCCATGCCATATAATTTAAATAAGGGTCGTTGAGTGTTTCGAATTTTGAAGAGATTCAAAATTCGAAGGGCAATGGAATGACTTTTCCTAATTTAATATGAAAGATATTAATTTGCCGATGGTAATAGATTCAAATTTACAAGAAATCATAAGTTGGTGTCATCTATTCAATCCGATGGAATTCCATTCGGCAAATTAATATCTTTCATATTAATTAAATTAGGTATATACCAGTATACCAGTAGTAAAGAACGATAATAAACTTATATAATTAAAAAATTGATACATCAAGGTAAATCATTGACGTTGTCTTCTGCTATAACAATAAAACGAATTTACATCCAATCCAGTATTTCAACACTCATAAGTAATTACAGATAAAATATTTCTAATTAAAAAGACTGATGATGAAGGTCAAACCATCGAAACTATAGTCTCTATCAAATAAATTATATATGTATATATAATATATATATATACAGAAAGTAAATATAATGAATAATATATAGGTATATGTTTATTTGCATCAAGCAGAGGACATCTCATTAATTTCTCTTCATGAACCAACAACTCTGCTCCTCTCAGAAAACAAAATCTTTTCAAAAAATTGATAGTTCATAAAAAAAATATATACTTTTACGTAAATAATTATAATGAGTTATTTGCAAGGACCAAAATCTGTTTACATTAAAAAAGTTATTTAAAATCGTTTTTCAAAGCTATTTTTGAAACAAATGAAAAAGTGATCCTAAAAAGTACTAAGTTAAAAATCGGTTGTGAACCAGTAGAGACGAAAGTTAAATTATAAATAATAAAGGGAGAAAAATAATAAGAGCTTTAAACTCGGTTCTCTGGGACAAAACCATCATGTGGTATACATGGAGACATGGAGAGGTCAGTGCAAGAATAGTAAGAAGCTACTGTCCACAGAAATCAATTTCTACACCCAAGAGATTTTCATCTTTTTGAGCCTCCCCACATATTGTACCTTGATGATACTATCAGAAACGTTCAGGCAAGTCCCAAACAACTATACAAAGTTTCAACTCAATCGGATGAACGATGCGCGAACACAAAGGTCCGTTCATATCTATAGACAACGAGCGTGTCAGACAAAATAATTTTCTCCTATACCAGTGGTCGGCAAACTTATTAGCCAAAGAGCCAAATATGAACATTACAACAATTTAAAAAAAAATTGAGAGCCAAATCTGCTTGTTTAGTAAACTTTTATTACACTAAATAAGTAGTACCCTAAATAAAACTAAATTTCATACTTAATAAATATTTATTAATGCGAACAATGTGCTTGCATCTCCTTGGAAAGTTTGAGTAAGTCAGGTTTGTATGTTGTTTTTAATTTTAAACATGATTCAAAGTTCTCATCAATAAGACGACTTCTCAGTTTACTCTTGATAATGTTCATGCTTGAAAAAGATTGTTCGCATATAGGTATATGTAGAACCGAAAAGGGAAAGAACAGCAAACGCGAGCTTTTTCAGCTGATCGTAATAGTCAGGAATACTATTCCAAGCGTTGAAAATGATCATGTCTTCCTTCTCCAGGTCAAAGCAGACCACTTGTGTTGTGAACTAAGATCACATTTTTTCTTCTCCAATATTTCCAATTCAACACAAAGACGTTCGAATTTAGAGCGCCATATCTCCTTGTTTTTTAAATCCAGCAATTGTATTTCAAAGCTAGCAATGTCAATTTCAAAAGGAGACAATTTCAACTCTGTTATCGTAGCATTAAGAGGATTTTTGACAAATGCTAAAGTTGCTCTGCTGTTTCTAAATTCCTGAAACCTGCTGAGAAAGCATTCCCTCATTTTTAAAATTATTGTTTTAAAATGGTGTTTATCAATAGAGGAATTATTTTCTTGGCGATGCTTCAGCAGGCTTGGAAAGTGAAACAATGTTTCCCTTTCAAAATCCTGAGCAAAAATGGATAATTTGTTTTCGAATGTTATTACTTCTTCTAACATCGAAAAAATTATACATGTTCTCGATTTATAGAAGAATTTTAATTTATCAAAATAAGATGTAATTTTTATCTTACCAAGTTTTTTTTTAAATGAAAATATTATTGCGCCTTCCGTGGATATTTGTGCCAGAGCCGCACTTAAGGAACTAAAGAACCACATGCGGTTCTGGAACCGCACTTTGCCGACCACTGTCCTATACAATGTGTATGAACGTATTCACATCTATCGTGATACGACCGCGCAGACACGAGCCGTGTCCGGCCAGCATTCGCGGAAAGAATGTTTTGTCTTCGTGGTTCGTGTCTGTACGTGTCTGAGAGTGATTGCCGGGCAGTATGAATTGCGACGTGACGTGCTATTTCTAAAGTTATCAGGTGTCGATGTCTGACACGGCACGCTTGATGTGAATAAACGGCGTCTGTCGGTGTCTGAAACGGCAAGTGTCCGACACGCTCGTTGTCTGTAGATATGAACAGACCATAAAAGATGAACAAACAGACATACATACACATTAATTTTTACATAAAAGAAGAAGATTTATTGAACGTTTCAAATTATTTAGTTTATTTTCATCTGTTAATGGCAAACTAGAAAGTCAAACAATCACTTTTAAAGGATACAAGAAAGAGAAGTTCACAAGCTTCCTTCGTTGACTCTTTTAAATCCAGAAGGAGAGACGTTTTTTTTTCTTTTTTTTTAGAGACAGAAAATGATGTTCCAAAAATGTGTTTTATTCGGAATTCGTACTATTCATTATTCTTGGGCTGCCATTCCAGTGAGCTTTAACAGTCCGTCTTCAAAAAAATACTTCTAACAAATTATACCAGATAGGATTTTGCTAAATGTACTTCTAATCAAGACAATAAAGCAGGCAACCTGTTTTCTTTCTGAAAACATCGTAAAAATGTATCCGGGTTCGATTTTCAAACAATATCTAATCAGTTCTTAATTCCAATACAATAATAGTAATTAAATATGATATGCCTTTTATTTTGATATTCTTATACTTTTTTATGTAAAGCGCATTCCAAATTTGACCACTTACACACAGACACTCGAGAAAATAATAACTTTTATTAAATTAAAAGTTTATTTTTGCCGAGAGTAGCAGAATTTTTATAAATTTAAGGAGACAATAATAGAGTGTCTTCTGCTGGAATAATATATTTTTTAATTTATTTATAACGAAACTATAGTTTCGAGGGATTTGCCCTCATCACACATTAATTCCTGTGAATCAATTGTAATAGACTGATGAAGAGGGCAAAGCTCTCGAAACTATAGTTTCGTTATAAATAAATTAAAAAATGTATTATTCCAGCAGAAGACACACTTTTTATTGTCTCCTTTAATATCTTTAATCATTTTTAAGATGATGTTTACTAAATTTTTGAAGACTTTCTTAGTTTTTTTTTATCAAAACTTGTTTTCCGTTTTTTAAGGTAGTTGTTTCTCGACAATACTAGCTAGAGTATATAGAACAAACAATAAGGATTCATAATTCATAAGTCCAAAACTTTTTGCAATTTATGTACGACTACTAGCCAATCTCGTGCTCGTTTGACAAATCTGGCAACACTGTCCGAGCTTGCATATATTTTATCATAGAAATTTCAGATAAAGTACATTATAAAGGGGAATTTATAAAACAAATACACCAATACCGCGCTTTACGTCGTTTCGTTTTGCGTTTTTTTCGAAGTTGCGTCGCTGCTTAATTAGTACCAATTTTCACTGTGCGTCGTTAGATTTTCGAGGTTGCGTTGTTTTGGGTTCGAGTCTTTAATTTTTTTTTGAAATTTTCTTTTTTTTTTCTAAAAGATTGCACCACTTTTGTTTCTAATTGCGCCATGCCAAAACTCGGGGATTCCCTTTCTAACTGATAATCAACGCAATTTTAATACAGTTTTATTTACACTTTGTTTTGCTAATTTTAGAGTTCAGTTTCAATTATGTAGTGTGTTGTGCTTTTTGTAACGTTTCAATTAGTGTGTTGTGCTTTTTTTTAAAAGAGAATAATAAATTTTTATAAATTTTTACCGGTTGTTTCTGGTTACAAAAAAGGTAAATATTTTTCGAATTTATTTATTGGCAGAGTTATATTATTTTTATTACATACACTTGTAATTTTACACTATGGACTCATCAGACAGTGATTAATTTTAATTTTGTTTTTCATAAATTAATTGAATAGTTTATTTTGTTTTAATTGAATACGTTTTTTTTTGTTTTTTGTATGTATGTAATAAAATTTTATATTATTTTTGTTTTTTAAATGTTTACTTTGTTCAATTTTCTTTTTAAAAAGTAGTATTTTCGTAACCCTGGAACCTATCTTCGATCTTTAACATGGTTTGCTATAGAAAATCTTAATTCACTTTGCGTCGTTTCAATTTGCGTCGTGTTTCTTTGGAACGTAACCCCGACGCAAAGTGAAGTATTGGTGTAGTTGTTAATAACCGATCGAAAGCTGTTGCCACAATGGCTGAAGCAAAAAAACGTCAAAAAAATTACTAAAATTAACCCACTTTTTAGGTTAAATAAATGCGTTGTTGCCAGCTTGTATTTACTGTAAATTTTTCATTATATATTTTTAATTATTTATTCATTATTATCTCAGAAACTGTGTTGTACTAACTATGAATTAAAATTTTCTTAAAAAATGTATTAGTTATTGTATAATGTTGGTTTAGTTTTTTATAACAATGGTAAGAAGAGTTTCTTAATTATAAATTAAATATGTATGTATGTAAACTTTCCGATATCCCGTATAGTGCAATGTATAAGAGTGAAAAACTCCATCTTTGGAATTTAATATCTCCGGAACTATATTGTTCATAAATTTCGTTTTGCCACCAATCGATACAGAAGTATTTAAATAATAATCTGTTTAAATTTCAAAAAAATCCTAAGAAAACCCATATGGTGAAACAACTACCTTAAAAACTATGCGAAAACAACTATTTTTATCATCATGATTACAATATTTCCCCATACTTATTACGCTTATAGTAAATTGAAAAATATTTTTGTTGATCAATTCTGTGCCTTTGACGTAATAAATAATTTAAATATTCATCTTATCGCATGTGTTCAATTAGCATATTTCTACGAAGAAAAAATTATTTTTATAATACCAAAATGAACATTTTTCTCTTCGAAAATATAATCTTTTTTCCAAGATTTCTTCATTATGAAATGTCTTAAAATTTGCCGCCACACTACGGATAAGTTAAAAAAAACTAATGAAAACCAGTCCACTTTCACAAAATAAAATTACACAAATGCATAAAAAAAAGAGAGAGAGAGAGATAACATATAGCCATGAGCTACGACTTCTCACTCTAGTATACGAACAGGTTGCTCTGAGGCTGCAAGGTGGAATAATTTTTTAGAAAGAGAAGGATCTCGGAAGAGTTAATCCAATGGAAATGTGGAAAATGGATCAGATTGGAGACTATCAGCTAGTCAATTTAACAACTGGACGGGTAAATGTATCTTTTTTTAAATGCTTTCGTGGCTAGGAGGGGAAATAGAGGGGTTTGACGCAAGGTCAAGAACTGGCCTGTTTATCGGCTGCTTTTCATAACTTAAGATTATATCACTCTAGGTAAGCTCAATGAAAGCAGCTAGACGGCAGTCCGAGGATTGAATTCACTTGACAATTTTCAACTTTTTACTTTATCATACTGGGTATGGTCAAGTATTGTAATCGTGAATGTAAAAAGTGTTTTTTTTCCTAATTTTTTTCGAAATATCTAAAAAACGGCTGAAACTATTTTGATTAAAAAAATTGAGTTAAACTATGGCATTTCGCTCCATAAAAAAGCTCTAATAAGTGAACATCGAAAAAATTATATTTTTGGAGATAATAATTGTTTTGTCAAAATGTCTGTTAGTTACCAAATTTTGTGGACGAGCTAGCTCAAAAACTAGTGTGATTATCGAAACCATATTTCACACGTAGTTTTGGTCCATTGAGATTAAGAGCTGATTAGATTTTGGTGCATATAGACCCAAAATTAAGGGGGGGGGGGTAAAAATTAAAAATCTAGGCCGTTTGAGCAAACTCAACCAAAATTTGTATACATAATCAGTGGGACCCTAGAAGTCTAAAAATGCAAAAACTAATCGCCAACTGGGGGGGGGGGGGGTCAAAAAATGAAAATCTTGGCCATTTACCAAACTCAACCAAATTTTGTATACATAATCAGTGGGACCCCAGAAGTATAAAAATGCAAAAACTAACCCCCCCCCCTACATGATTATAAATAATTTTAGGGGTCAGGTTGTTTGGTAAAGTCAAGTGGATGCCACATAAGAACACGTCAGCTTATTTTTGCTTATTTCTGTTAGGAAATGAAGAAAAAATCATTACTTTGCTACGCTCAGGAAGTAGACGAGCCTAACTAATGAATTCTCTCGAAACTTATGTTTGTTACTTATCGTGTTTAGAAATGTCTGAAACGTAAAAAAAAAATATTTTCAAAATAATAGCTCAATAATCAAAAATAATTATTTTCAATATAGTCCAGTCAAATTGTGTTTTTATCAGGAAAGTTTTGGTGTAGTTCTAATATTTTGCATATATATGTTTTTAGGGCGCTAAATCCAAATCTGAGATTTCCCACCAAAATTTCGTGACGCAACATTGTAAAAAATGCAAACAAATGGTGAAAATTTCCATTTTTTGGCGGTTTTTTGCTTATAACTCGAAAACTATCAACTTTTCGTAAATAACCTTTTTATTCAAAATGAAAGTTCATAAAATATCATACAAATTTCATTATTTAGGTTTTTCTACGACAAGCCGTTTGGGCTCAAGCGCTAGTTGAAAATTGACCTATTTTTTCTGTTTCGGCAAATCCCAAAAACTTGCACTTTTTTTGATATTTTCCCATTTTGACCATGAAGGAGCTCGTTTTCGACAAAGACCACTCTATACATTTTTAAACTCGATTAAATTTGCTACAATTGAAACAAAGTTCCATCTTAATTGGATAAATGGTAATCCGTGCCGCAATGAGGTTGAAATTTTTAAAAACTGCAATTTTTTGCAAAAAATCGCAATTTTTCCTTCATAAAATGAAAACCACTCATCCTAGAAATTTGATTCATATCTCATTCTCTAGGAAATTTTGTTGACTTGAACGTTTACTTGTACCACTTTTTTGATAAAAGTGATTTATAGATATCCAGCATTTTCCATGACACTTCTGAGGATTCGGATCATTTCCTTTCATGAAAAATGCTTGATATCTATAAATCTAAGAGTTTTATCATAAAAGTGGTCCAACTAAACGTTCAAGTCAATAGAATTTCCTAGAGAATGAAATAGGAATCAAGTTTCTAGGATGAGTGCTTTTTATTTTATGAACGAAGAACTGCGATTTTTTGCAAAAAATTGCAGTTTTTAAAGGCTTCAACCTCATTGCGGCACGGATTGCCATTTATCCAATTAAGATGAAACTTGGAATTGTAGTAAATTTAATCTAATTTGGAAATGTATAGAGTGGTCTTTGTTGAAAACGTGCTCCTTCATGGTGAAAATGGGAAATATCAAAAAAGTTTAAGTTTTTTGTGATTTGCCGAAACAGAAAAAATAGGCCAATTTTCAACTAGCGCTTGAGCCCAAACGGCTGGTCGGAGACAAAACCTAAATAATGAAATTTGTAGAAGAATTTATGAACTTTCATTTTGAATAGGAAGGTTATTTAAGAAAAGTTGATAGTTTTCGACTTATAAGGGAAAAACCACCAAAAATGGAAATTTTCACCTTTTTTGCATTTTCTACAATGTTGCGTCACGAAATTTTGGTAGGAGAACTCAGATTTGGATTCAGCGCCCCAAAAAACATATATATGCAAAGGATCAGAATAATTCCAAAACTTTCCCCATAGGGGCACATTTGAGCACAATTTGACTGGACTATTTTTGTTACTTATCATGTTTAGAAATATCTGAAACGTGAAAAAAATTATTTTCAAAAAATAGCCTAATAATCAAAAATAATTATTTTCAATAGTTTTTTGGGGTAAAAATATCGATAAGTCGTTCCACCAATTTTCTATGATAAAAAATAAACTAATAGAGATAATCAACATGCTTTATTTAAATGATAATATACTTCGGTTGATTAACTAATATCATATCGATTCGGATTGGATAGATTTAGTTCGGTTTCGTTTTTCGGATTGGATATTTCCAGTTTAGTCCGATTTTCGGATGCTGACCCACATATCAAGGATGTTTGTTCTAGCTAATAATACATATAAATATAAATCCACAAAAATGTAATATAAAATATAATAATAATAAAATAATCTTGTAACGTTTTATTTAATATAATATTTATTCCCATATTTTTATATTAATAGTTAATTATTTTTATAAAATTCTGAAAAAAAAATAAAATAAAAGTTTTTATAAATATAAATTTATTGGCTTTTGAACATAAGTCGAAAATTAATATTTTTATTCGACTTTTAACATATAGACAGAGAAACTTGAAAGCTTTCTCTATGTATTAAAATCTACTTTTCTTTGCTCACAAAAACAAAAATGAAGGGATACAGGTTTTTTTCTTATCCCTCCTCTTTATATAGTACTAGCTGAGGCCCGGCGTCACCTAGCCCCTGGCGGGGAGCGTCTCGTTTTATGATTAAAATTTATATAGATAATAGCTGACACGCGTTGCTGGGACTAACTCCGATGCTTCAAATAATAATAATTTTGAAAATAAATTGAAAACGCAAATAATTATAGAATAGGTATTAAAAGAGTAAATGAATTATATATTACTTGTCAAAATTGTCCCCTTAAGCAAAAATAATATTTACAGTTGAAAGATTTCCAAAAAGCTATTATCGGCCATCTTGTTTGTTTGCTGTTACCCCCCAGAGAGGCGCTGGCGTTGGTTCCTCGAAAAAATATGTTTTGCATGCCACAGGTGTGATATCTATAAAAACACTATATATAAAAACACTCGTGTATTTGAATGAAATGTTGTGTGAAAATTTCAAAGAAATCGGTGAAGAACTTTCGAAGATCTTTCAACGTATCACTTAAGCTTAACAGTACATTTTTATTTATAGATTTATTTTTTTGTACTAGTTTTAATCAGGGATAACTATTTAAATAATTACTTGGGTCTTTATTGAGAGATTTTAATATTATTAGTGATTTCAACTTATTAAAAAAGTATCGCGTTCTACGTCTTCAAATTTAATTCTTGACGCTTTTAGAAATGAGTGATTATTTGACCTTTTTACCTCGGTGACACTGGATGCGTGTTTGAGCGATTTATTACACTGGCGTATACGAACGATGTTGTCGTGCGACTGCTGTGGTCACACTAGGACCGTCTTATCTTCAGTGTGCATTAGAATTTCTTTTGTACCGCATCCTCA
The DNA here is from genome assembly GCA_024734495.1 of Forficula auricularia. Lineage (NCBI taxonomy): Eukaryota > Metazoa > Arthropoda > Insecta > Dermaptera > Forficulidae > Forficula > Forficula auricularia. Next base: position 2,440,119 of record JALMQS010000087.1, on the reverse strand, counting down.
AAACAGTGGCACAACCAGGATTTTGCTCTGGGAGTGGCTAATACACACACACACATACATACACACACACATATATATATATATATATATATATATATATAAACATGTTCGTAAAATGCCAAAAATATTTAATTTAATATTATATTTCAAATACCTATATCTAGAGAAACGCTTTTATTAATGGATTTTAATTTTAGTATTATCAATCGATTTATTAAAGACTCCAGACAATAATAGCCAATAACAGTGACTCTAGTCCTAAAAGAGATAATTCCAATCGAGGTTCACCCCTCGGATTTTTTTATAGTTAAACGATTATATCTTCTAAATATGTACTTAAGATATCAAAATCAATCTTATTTGTCGTTGATAAGGAGAGAGAATAAACATATTTTAAAATTTTTTCATAATTTTAGGCTCTAAATTGTTTGGAAAACCCATTAGGTACAAAAATCGTGTAAACATCTTTCCTTTGACGCACTTCTACATCATTTTGAAGCTAATAAATTAAAAAATAAATAAATAAATAGCCTAATTCTACTTAATGATATCTTTACAGAGACATCTTACCCTTCATTTTTTATTTTAAACCCCTTAATAAATTCTAAACATATCCAAAATAATAATCTAATTAAAATTTTAATACGATTTTTGATTACTTGTAAATTTCAAGTTTGTATTTTATTTAGTTTACGAGGTACAATGCACTGGCAGACGCAGTCGGACAGAAATAAATTGTATTGTCACTAATAGGGTTCCGTTTTACTTTTGTACGAAACCCTAAAAACGTCGACATAAACTTCCTTTTGTAAGGAAAACATTTTAGAAATATAATTTTGCAGACAGCGTATCGAGTTTTGATAAAAAATTGTCCTTTCCTCTGCTTTTACAAAATATAATTAATTTTTCCATATTTATTTATACATAAATTAATTGTGGAATAATTTAGAAATTTTATATTATGTTTTAGCTTGAAACCCTGAAAGAGATATTTTCAAATGGCCCGTGTGTTATTATATTTTTTCGACGATGGGGTTGTGTATATTGCCGTCTTTGGGCTCGAGAATTAAGTGAGATTGCTCCAATTCTTATGGAACATAATATAAGATTTATTGGTGTAGGGATCGATGAAATCGGCAAAAATGAATTTATTTCTGGAAAATTTTTCGATGGCGGTATGAACAAAATCAAAGCTAATAATGAACTACATCAAGCGAAATTTTATTAATAAATTAACCAATTGGATTTTAGAAATATATCAGGATTATTTGAAACGTACTTATAGTGGCATGCAATTTAAAAGAACAAATTATCTAAGTCTACTTTTAACAAAGTTCTACAGTGAATCAAGATTTGCCAGATCAAAGGTAAATTCTAAATAAGTACTTTATAATTTTTAATAAGCATTGAATTTCGAAACTATTACTATCTTTTAAGAATTATTAGATTGATTGAATTACAATTTTAGAAAATTAAATGAAAATTTCTCTTTATACCTATTTTAACATAATTACATATTTTTTCTATTTTTAAATTTAAACTGGGGAGTTACAGAACTTAAATTGTGTAATCATTATTCCTTTTACTTTTATATACTTACATTCATTTTTACGTGAAAGGAAGCCTCATAGATAGAGTTCTCACTTGTATGAAAAAACTACAAAATGAGACCACGAATAAAAAATTCGCATAAATTAGAGAATTATTTACCGTACATAAAAAAAAAACTTACTCGTAAAAAGTACTGTACTAAGTATATCGACGGACGGGTGTATCTATATTTTCTACATGCAGTGTGATTTACACATCCAGTAAAAAAAATTTGGAGTATTTTTGGGAGCGGGGGGGGGGGGTCATTTTAAGCAAAAAATGTTACATTAACATAGGTCTTATTGCAATCCCTTTTACAGCAAATTCCATTAAAAGCAAAGTTGTATAGGATGTGATTCCTGACAATTTTTGTTTAAACATTTTTCATATGCGGTAATCAGCAGAGGAGATATACAATTTATATTTATTTCCAAGATAACAAGATTTGTTGATATTATATCATATACTACTGAAAGAGCATTTGTACCTACCTATGCCCCCCCCCAGGGTGTGTGGGTGGGGGTTAGGAGGTTTGTCCAGGGGGCTACTAAAGGCCATTTCTCCCTGTGTCTGTACCTCTATATCATCGCATTCGTCCCTCTCTCTGTATGTACCTATTTTTCTATGTTTGTATGTCCGCCCTCCCAGGGGGCTACTAAGGGGGATTTGTGCCTATATCTGTACCTATATAGGTATATATCTATGTGGGGTCCAATGGTGAGGGTTTGGATCCAGGGAAAAGGTGGGGTCCAGGGGATGCGGTGTCCATGGGGGGGGGGGAGTCCAGGGAGTAGGTTTACTGGGTTGGGGGTGATCAGAGGTGGGGGAGAAGTTCCGGGGCTGGGGAGAAGATCGGTGGGATGGAGAGTGGTTGGAGATGGAGGAGAGGAAGTGTTCAAGTGACGGGGGGTCCAGGGGGCGAAGCCCCTTGGCTAGCAAGAGGCCCACCGAAGGCGGGTCTTGCAGCTAGTTTATATATTAAACGATTCACATTTTCACCCACAGCGGATGTCTCACCTAATACGATATTCCAGAATATTACTTATATAGTGGGAGGGGGAGGGGGGGTCAATAAATAAAAAGCCTTGGACCAAACTTAATCAAATTTTGTATACACAATCTGTGAGACCCTAGAGATCTAAATGGGCTGGAGACTGATCCAAGATGGAGGTGAGGATCCAGAGGTAAGTTAAGGTTGGTGGGATGAAGGATCGTCGCAGGTGTGGGGATGAGGGGCTCCAGGGGATGAAGATAAGTGTAGCTTGCTAGGCAAACAAAATCTTGTATGTATGCAGGGCCTTTCAGAGAAAATGAGAGGCCCGGGGCAACTAATATTTTTGAGGACATTCAAAATTCAAAATAAAACTCTGGACAACAAAATAAAAACAATTTCATTTTTTATATATTACATTAAAACATTTATTTATTAACATTTATTTATTTCACAGAAACTTTCAACATTAACAATTATTATAAGACTCCTAAAATTACGAGGTCCGGTCCAGCTGCCCCTTTTCGGTTCGATCTTCTACAGTTCCATAACATTTATTAGCAGAATTGAAGAGGTTTACTAGAGAGAATGAGGTCTGAGGTAGATTCTCGTTATTTTCCTCACCAAGTCAGGGACTCATATGTCACCCACTTTCATATTATCAGTCATAAATTAAGAATAGGAACAAGAAAGCACTGTACAGTAGTAGTGCAATGTAAGCACTAAACCAGAGATGGCACTGGACCCATGTATTGAGTTTACCTAAAATTTTCATTTTTTTTCTTATTCGGGTTTAGAAATATCCGAAAAGTGGAGAAAAATCTTTTTCATACATGTTTTTCTATATTGCCTGGATTGGGAAACCCACAATAACTAAAAAGGGAATTTTGTAAGTTTGTTCTGGTGCACTTTTTCTTTTTTAAATAAAAATGATTATTTATAAGTAGGTTATAATGAAACGCAGTCCATAAATTATTTAAATTTTATTCAATTTCCGACGTTTCGGAGACTTTCTTCTCTCCTACTTCATGGTATTGAATATTTATTGATGGCTGAGTATAACTCGGTTCCCATTTGTCTCTCCTTTCAGTGATAGCAACAATATTACAATATCAATAACTATTCAATAACCTGAAGAAGGAGAGAAAAAAGTCTCTGAAACGTCGGAAATTGAATAAAATTTAAATAATTTATGGACTGCCTTTCATTATAACCTACTTATTTCGCTTACCAGTCCGTCTTTCTAAGAAAATAAATAAAATTAATTATTATTTATTTATTTTTATTTTTGAAACGAAAAAATGTTTAAATTTTGGGCTTTCTTTCTTGAGGACTATCAGATGAATGATGCAGAAAATCATAAAAAATCGAATCGTTAAATGAGAAGCTCTTGAAGCGTTGTAGCCGAGGGGCGAACCGAGACCGAAAATTCTGTACACCTACTTCCTCTTTCATTTCCAAGTAGAAGACAATAGATTATCTAATGAATTCCAAAGTAATTCCAAAAACGGTGCACACCTAATTCCAATCGCGGTTCACCCCTCGGTTGTAGCTAATAAGTCTACATTTTTGATAAAATTTTTTATTAATAGGCATTATCTTTTTACCAAATTTCAGATTTCTATTTCAAACCGTTCACATACAAGAAAGACTATATAGATATTATTTGCAAAAGGTTCTACTTTTTAATCCCATTTTCAACAGAAATTGGAATATTCTTCTAGTGAATCACTTTAGTTCTGAACCCCCCCCTCCCCTATATTTTAACTTATTTATTATTTTAATAATGATCTCTTTTTATATTTTTCATTTTAGATTCACAAAATGAAATTAGAAGGTAATCTCAAAGGAGATAAACTTCAAAATGGAGGTTTACTGATAATAGATAAGAAAGGAGAGATAATCTATGAGTTTCGACAAGAAAGACCTTCCCACTTTGTGAGCAACGACGAAATTCTTAAAGTCCTTAAACAAGAAGTTTTCTCAAATGAAAATTTAACACATTTAAAAGAGGGTGAATTAGATATTAAACAAAATGACGAAAATAATTTGCCTGTTATGGCTGAAGAAATCGAAAAAAGTTCAAATGAAACTATTTTAAATAAAGAAATTGGAAAAAGTGAAATACTTAATAAATTAAATTTACAAGAAGATTTGGATAAAATAGAAAAAGTAGAATTACAAGATAGTTATTATGAACCATCACATAAATGATATACCTATATATATATATATATAAATATTTAATAACTATAGTATTGATTTATGATTAAAGATATAATAGCGAATGGCATGGGTTTTTAAGGTTTTTCCCATAAAAATAATAAGCCATTTCTAAATAAAGTACAATGATTTAATGTGCTCTTTAAAAAGACTGATTGAATCATGCAGTATTTGTACATTTATTATAAATGAAATAAGTTGCTCAATTTTTCCTATTTTATAAATTTATCCACATTGCGACCTGAATAAATAACAACGATGTTTATATTGTATTATAAAATGATATTATACCCAATTATTGTAATATATATGTATTGAATTTTATAAAAAAAAAAAAATGAAAAAAAGGTTTTAAATGTTTGAATAATTATAAGTTTGTTTTTTTTCCTCCCTGGCTTTCCTCATAACAAAGGATTTGACCAACTCTATAGTATTAAAAATTTATTTTTTATTTTTACCCCATAACAAGGACCAATGACACCAGAGCGCCCCCCCCCCCCCCCCAGGACAGCAATAGGAGTACCCGCGGCACACGCCGCTCGGGCCACAAACAAAAAGTTCCTGCCTTGATCCTTAGTATAAAAACTGAGGTCTAAGATGTAAAAGGTCTCTAAGGATCAATGTCGAAGACTATGAATAAGTTATGAAATGGCTTTAAGGAATTCATAATATGTAATGATTATATGAGATGTCGAGTAGTATGTCAAGTGTTATTCCAAAACCATCCAATAGACAAAATATGCCCTATTATTATCTTGGTAATTTCAGATTTAACATTTGTATAATGGAGAAGAATTGTCATTCGTGTTGGTAGCAAAAAATTTTCCTAGTAATATCAGCGTAAAATTTGTCAATTTTGATCTTATATCTATCACTGTTCAAATATATTTGATCAATATCCAGTGCTGGATTTCAGCCTAGGCCCACAAGGCCCGGGCCTAGGGGCCCAGCCGGCCTGGGGGCCCCGATTGCGGAATCTTTGTTTTTTTATTTTTCAACCTAAAAAGATCACAAGGGATCTACAACAGGCATTACAAATATCATACAAGTATGCAATCACAATCTCTAGGTAAACAAATATCGCTTAACATTCTCATTAAAATTACTAAGAGTTTTTACGTTGGATTGCTGCTCCATTTACATAAGCACATTTATTCAAACGTAGGAATTGCGTTCCGAATGCTGTTGTGTACACCAGCGTCAAACGGCTCAGCAGAACGGTCGTTTTCAGCGCTAAAGAGAGTAAAGAATTACTATAGGAGAGAATAGCCTCAATTCACTCTCTGTAATGTACATAGAGTCAGAAATAATCCAGTCAATTGACTATGAAGACGTCTTAATATATATATATATATATATATATATTGTCATTTTTTAGTTTTATTCTTTTCTCTATATTCCGTATATTTATTGTTTTTGTTCCATATAATTGTTGTTTCCTTTTTTAAATTTTTTTCTCTTACTTGATCTGTTTGTATCATATTGTTTATTTTCTTTGTAATTAAATTGGCCTAATATTGTACATTAAAAAGGCTAGATGCCCCTACAAATACAATGTTCTTGAATAAATTAAAAAAAAAAAATGTTCCGTACAAGTGTATTTAATTTGCTAAATTTCCAAAATAGCTTCGAGATGGTAGGGGGGGGGGGCAAATGTCAAGTGCCTAGGGGCCCTGGGTCTCTTAAATCCGCCCCTGTCAATATCCCCAATATTTTCACCACAGCACTCGCAAAATGGAATTATAAGTTATTTATGTAAAATATATGATCTAGAATTAATTTTTTTTTCAATTAAATATGTTTCACCTGAAACCAACAGCAAACTACCGAAACAAAAACGACCTACAAGTATTTCAAAGTTAATTTTGAGAAAAAGTGTATAATTATTAATTAATTAAAATGTATTTAAAGGTCTTGGAGTTCTAAGGTTCACTGAGCCTCACTGCCAAAACGTTAGGTGCAATCCCTCCATAAATTTTAAAATATTAAAATTGTACATATTTAAGAGTATTTGATATAAAGATGGAAAAATATAATTTCGTTAAATTATCTGGAAAAAAATATCAGAGTTTATGGTATCGCTGTAAAGATCTCTTTAAACTTTAAATACAAATAGGATTAATTTATTACTTTATCCAATGGGAAGCATAGGGAAAGTATTATAATCGGTCTCGCGGCAAGCGCAACTTCAAAGGGCCCTTAGGTAAAGACTACGGAACCCATTGACTCAATTAAAGTCACAAATTGTAGTATTCAATTAGACTGAATTTTACCACGTGACGGTTTTGCTAAAAATTACATGGGGTCTCGTCCAGAAGTTTTAATGTGCGATTTTTTCATTGTGTGCGTGGGGATGGATGAATGTTATCATTTTTTCCACACCGTTGCACCGATTGAAATGAAATTGAAAACCTACCATTATATTAACAAATTGAAGCGCCGATTAGTTTTTGGTACATATCGGCCCACAACATTAGCACTTTATTTCAGTACTTTTTTAGTTTTTTCTAAATATCTTGAAAATGACTTAACTAATTTTGATGAATTTTTTTTTTTTTTTATTAAGGACGCGGCGACTACAATGATGAAATTTAATATCCTAATTAAGTACCTTGGGGACCACAAAAAAGGTTAAATAAAGTTTTTAGTAAAATTATATTTTAAAGTTGAGTTGTTTACCAAAAAAGAATTTAGTCTTTGATTTTAAGTCGATTCTTCCACGTTTTCAGTAGAAGTTGCTATTAATAGTCAAAACATCAAAAATAGAATGCAATAAGGTTATTCCTCTAATATTAGATAAGAATCGATTGTTATTTTTGATTTTAAGTCGATTCCTCCATGTCTTCAGCAATGGTTACCAATAATAATCGAAACATTTAAAATCCAATGTAGAATGGTATTCCTCGAGTATTAGATGAGAATCGATCAGTATTTTTGAATTTAAGTCAACATGGACTGCAAATAGCAAGTGATATCTGATTAATAATAAAGGAATAAACATATTAATATTTCAAATGACTTTGGATAAAGTTTAGAAACGATCCGTTCCAGTTTATTTTTAATTTATTATAATTTAAAATGGTTTGAGAGAGCTTCTTCAAAGTGACCGTTTTAGCTGATTTTTGTCCCTATTGGCGTTTAGAAATGACTTGATTAAGAATTTCACGAATTACCTGAATTCTCTTCTTATCAACAATAAATAAAACAAAATTTGATATCTAAAGTATGCTTGCTATCGTGTTTTTGATTATAAAAATTTAAAAATAAAACACTTAAAAAAATATAAAAATACCTTTTTCAAAGGTGTTCTAAAAAGGATATATATTTTTTTAAGTCGGTGCCAATCTTATTTAAAGTTCACATTATATCACAGTTGGTGCTGACTAAAAAAAAATATTTTTATGATTTGCGTGTTTAATAAATAATTCCTAATCTAAATCAACTTATGGAACCTTCAATAATTGTAAACTACACACGCAAGAATTTAATGCCCATTTGGAAGAGAGTAGTGTTTTAATATTTTAATTTTTTTCTTCTCTACTGATTTTTTTTTTATACTTCTCTATCTATTTAGTTTGTAAAATCTGAAGTATCTAGGGTGAGAATAACAGATGTTTAGCAAAACAGGTGCATCAAAAGTAAATTTTTCCATGATCCCATGGCCTAACGTATAAACGTTTCCGCACTTTTAATGAATTTTAACATGACATATGTTCTACTGGATATGAAATATAAAACATATTTTAAATGCAATTTTCTAACATTAAGTACCTCCCTAACTCTTTACGGTTTTCGGACAAAATTAAACCCAATCAATACTTTTACCTCTGACTTCATGTGATTGAACTTGTTATATTTTTACTTTTTTTATTATTTATTATTATTTTTTGGTGGACGGGAGGGGAAGAAATTCATGATAAAAATATGCAATTTCCTTCAAAGTGATATTACCAAACAAATTTGTGATTACAAAAGAAGTTGCAATAGGATTGGTTAACACTAATCTAAATTAATAGAATTTTTTTACAAATTTCAATCAAAATATTTTTAATGATATAAGTAATTGTTTTTTAATTAAATCATTCATCATTATCAATCAGATTAAAATCACAGTAAAAATTAAGGTGGTTGTTTCGCGACAATACTAGCAAAAAGTTAATGCTAGAATATATAGAACAGACAATAAGGATTCATAATTAAAAAGCCCAAAACTTTTTGTTGTTTATGTACCAATACTAGCCAATCCCGTGCTCGTTTGACAAATCTGGCAACACTGTCCGAGCTTGTATATATTTCATCATAGAAATTTCAGATAAAGTACATTATAAAGGAGATTTATAAAACAAAAATTTCTTAATAAGCGATTGAAAACTGCTGCGACAAAGGCTGGAACCAAAAAACGTCAAAAAATTACAAAAGTTAACCCATTTTTTTAGGTTAAATAAATGCGTTGTTGCCAGCTTGTTTTGAGTGTAAATTTTTCATTATTTATTCATTATTATCTCAGAAACTGTGCTGTAACTATAAATTAAAATTTTCTTAAAAAATGTATTAGTTATTGTTTAATGTTGGTTTAGTTTTTTATAACAATGGTAAGAAGAGTTTCTTATTTATAATTAAATATGTATGTAAACTTTCCGATATCCATAACTTTTAAGGAGTTAGGTGTTGATTCAAGGTGAAACATTTTAATATAATAATAAAACTTGACCAAGATGCGAGGTAGATTGTGAAACCTACCTCGCATCTTGCTAAGTTTTATTATTATATTTCCGATATCCGGTATAGTGCAATGTATTCGTCTGAAAAACTCTATCTTTGGAATTTAATATTTACGGAATTATATTGTTCATAAATTTCGTTTTGCCACCAATCGATGCAAAAGTATTTAAATAATAATCTGTCTAAATTTCAAAAAAACCTAATACCCATATGGTGAAACAACTACCTTAAGGAAGGAGGATAAAATGATAAGAATAGGTCAATTATAATAATTAATTAATACGGTTTATTCAATATTAGTATGTTTTGGCTTAAAGTTTTATTTTTTCAATAATGATTCAACATTTAAATCACCTCTCATTTTAATAGAAAATGTTTTCTTGTTTAAAATACAATATTATATATAATAATAAAATAAATTACAAAAATAACACAATTAAAAAAGTTAAATAAATATAGGGTTAAAGTTTTTAAAATAAGAGAATTTACAATAAATATCTGTTGAAAAACAACCAAATTTTTAAAATACGCAATGTCCATTCAGATCATCTCATAATTAAATTTAAAATCTCTCTAATCTAATATAGAAAACATGGTAAATATGATTTAAAATTAGTTTAAAATTTATGTTATTGATTAATTTAGATTTTTTTTTAAATTTGACTTTACGGTCCCATTTCAAAAAAAAAAAATATTTCAAACCCAAAACCAAGAGATTGAATAAGCATTTTAGTTTAAGGATATAATAATGGCCAATTTCAGCCTATACAAGCAATATAGCCGTTGCAATTCTATTGGAGATAAAAGCCAAAAGTGTCAATATCCTCATTAGGCCTCTCCAATAATTTCTAGTAGGATGTACAATGTATATATATTTATATCAACCATCACGACTAGAATTGACTCGGCACTGAAACTTCTAACAATTAGTCCATTTTTCTAAAAATGGCTCCTCTTCTATAAAAATGATCTATAGCTCATTTCCTGTTCTCTATCTAATGTCTGAATTTGAAGAGGGACCTTCTCTGTATCGGCTTTGATACCTGCTTCTATTTGATTAGTGCATTATGGAAGGAAATCCTTCTTAACGTCCCTTCTGAGGCTTAAAGAATATCTTATTCCTTTTCGGAGTGCCAATGGGCCCATTCGTGTCGAGATTGTGGTTCCATCCAAAGTAATCATAGATTTTATTTAATCTTTGGTCAGGTTGAAGAACAGGAAGATTAATCCTGGTTCGAATACCCATGGTGAAATTAGAAAATTGATTAAAACTTTGTAGTTTATTTACGGCGTTTTTGAATTCTGAAGTCATTTTCAAATAATAATACCTAAATATAGTTTGTCGGCCTCCCTGGTGTAATGATCAGCATGTCTGGCTGGCAACCCGGAGGTCCCGGCTATACCCAGACATTTTTTCTGTAAGTATATGGTCTGGAAAAAAAAATTAAGTGGGAGATAAATTTAACCTAATTTATCGAAAGGAGAATTTACCACTGCTCGAAGCCCCTAAAAACTTAGTAAATTGGATATTGGATTGTATCTAAGTTTCTGAGATTTGGCTCGTGATCCCGGCTTCTTTCCTTCTACTCTGTTCTTTTCACGGTGGAGGGGCCATCCCATACAGGCCTTTAGGGGATGCACCTTCTGGTGTATATCTCCTTCTCACATCAATATCATTAAAAAAAAAGTTAAGTGAACTCAGGCAAATTGATTTATTGATTTAGTTAGTTAATAAACATCAACGTTTTGAATAAACTAGAAAATTTTAGGTATTTTTTATTTCACTCTGGGTGATCAAACCGGAAAGAATCTTCCAGTTTAATTAACTTTTTTATTATTATTATTATTATTATTATTTTTTATTTGATAAATAATTCTGCCTGAATAAAGGTAGAATCATCTCTTCATTAAATTGCCGCTTTTTTTTTGGCTTTCTCGGCATTAATCATTAGCCATTTTACGATACAATATTAATTAATTTTTCCTCAATTATGTAGGGATCAGATTAAAGTCGGATTGCAGCGTCTCAGGCTTGAACCCGCGCTAACTTGATTAGAAGGCATGTACGTTATCCACTCAACCAACCTGACCCCCAAATGGCCGTCTTTACCGTCACCTAAGTTACACCAGGCCACAAAGAATATATTATGATGTATTAGACTTGGAATAGAAATATATTTTTGTATTATTCTATAATAAAATTACATTTTATTATTATCAAATGATTTTTTTGAGTTCGTATAGCTTTCGAGATTTCTATATAAGATAAACAAATTTAAAAGAATTGAACTTTATTTAAATAATAAATTTAATAAGATATTCTGAATGGAATTTAATAAATACTTAATTTATTTATTTAGGACTTTTAAGTATTAAGTTATTTTTTCTTTAATGCTTAATCACTTAATATTATCATTATTGTAAAATGAATTTGACATATTTCTCAGCTAATTTTTGTTAAGTTTAAATGTAGGGACGAATCTCTCGCTAAGGGACTGTCGATAATGACGACAATTATTAGAGCAGGTATTTATTGAGTTTAATATTATAATTATACTGACGGCTGCAGACGAGGCGACTTTTTTTATTTCAAATTATTGTATGGTTTTAAAAAAGTCCGCGTACCGCCAAAGACAATTTCTAAGAACCCTAAAAAAGAAAAAAGAAATATTATTGCATAACTATATTTATACTAATTTATGAAGAAAGAAAGTTTGTTTATTTGTAGGAGCTAATCTTTTTCATCTTTTGGAAAGTTACACCTTTGGGATTATTATATATTATATTTATTACGCTAGATTATCAGGAAGCCGTGCAATGAGCATAAAAATAGGCCAAAAGTCGGATTAAAATAGGTTAGTGACCACTTTCAATCGTTGAAGATTTATCAATCCTATGTATGAGTCGTAGATTTGTAGGGAATAAAAAGTAGAAAAAAGTCAGCGACAGCATTATATCCCTTCCTATTACAGAGAGCCTACACTAAGGGCGCACACTGGAGACGCAGCTCCGCAGCTCAGGCAGGGCATTTTTTATGAACCCCGTTTTCAAGTAGAGGCGCGCGCGTTGAGACGCAGCACAGTACTGCCCCACGTGCCGATTGCGTCCACTTGTGGAGACGCCACAGAAACTGCTTCACGCAGGGCGCAGTTTTTTTAATTGTTTTTTTATTTTAAAACCCACAAATACTTCACAACAAATATTATTAAAAATCTATTAAAATTAGGAAATTTTAATAGAACAATGAATAAGAGACAGGATAGGAAAATAATAATGGAATTGAAATAATTATCGGAAAAGAGGTTTTTTTTATTTAATTTGTTTTTTCCTTTTATTAAAAACAAGGACTAAAAGGATGATCAAGGACACTCGATGGTGGAGAAGTAATCTCCGGAGTCGAAGCTCAAATACAATGTATACATTAATGTAAAATAATTGGTTTAATAAAAAAAATAAAAAAAAAAATTAATATTTTTATTATACAGGGTGGGGCATAAAGATCTGCCACATTTTGAAGAGGTTTAAATAAAAAACGCAATAGCAAAATCTAACCACCCAAAATGGGGGAGAATCAAAAAATGAAAATTCTTGCCCTTGGAGCAAACTCAACTAAATTTTGAATACATAATCTATGGGCCACTAGAAGTCTAAAAATCCAAAAACTAACCACCCAAAATGGGGAGGGTCAAAAAATGAAAATTCTTGCCCTTGGAGCAAACTCAACAAAATTTTGTATACATAATCTATGGGCCACTAGAAGTCTAAAAATCCAAAAACTAACCACCCAAAATGGGGACGAGGGTCAAAAAATAAAAATTCTTGCCCTTGGAGCACTCTCAATTAAATTTTGTATACATATTCTGTGGATCCCAGAAGTCTAGAAATGCAAAAACTAACCACCCAAAATGGGTGGGAGGGTCAAAAAAATGAAAATGTTTGCCCTTGGAGCAAACTCAACCAAATTTTGAATACATAATCTATGGGCCACTAGAAGGCTAGAAATGCAAAAACTGGGTGCGGGGGTGGAATGCAGGCGTGGGGTGCAGGGTGGGTTCGGATGTAGAATGGGGTTGGGGTGCGGGTCCAGGGCGTGTATTATCCCGGCTAGCGGAGACGTCCGTCGAAGGCAGGCTTCTCAGCTAGTGTTTTATATTTTTTTACAAAATAAATGTTTCGCATAAGGCGGTCATTTTACTTAAGTGGTTTCGTCAACCGGTTGCCCGAAACTGCTTCTCAATGTGCGCGTACAACTGTGCGACGCAGTGTTTTTTCCTGCGCTGCGTCGCCTGCATGACGCAGCTCAGTGTGCGCCTTAGGTAAGGGATTTTGTGTTGCGATGTCCACGGTACAGGCGAAACGGGGCCTTTCCAAAAATGCCTTAGTACTCAAGAGTTTAAAGAAATGTAATTAAGAAAAAAAAAATCTATAAACACGTGACCCAAAGTTCGAAAATTAGATAGGATTAAATAAATGAAATTCCTTATTTTATAGACATTAGTTATTATTTTGAGCAAATGGATAAGAGCCTCACTCTTTAAAACCTGTGTGCTAGGCAAAAATCGTTTTCAAAGCATGATTTTTCTGAGTAAGAAAATTGTTTAATTAAAAAAAATAGTCTTACTACATAATACATGATAATAAAATGCACACATAATATGATTTGAACTCCTTAATGTCAATTATGAATTCCCATTCAATTAAGAATTATAACAAAAATATATACTACAATCTATTTTCAAGATGGCATGATATTTTGTGGTAAAACATTTGGGAATCCCGAGGTACATCATTAGCTATTAGAGCTAGTATATTATATGTAAATATATGAATTTTATCAACTTACCTCCGAAAAAGGAATACAATCATCTTGAAGAACTTCTTCAAAATTTCCATAATCTAGAAAACGTACTACACAGGTGCGTTGAGAAACTCCTGTTACTTCTGCATGATAATACTATAAAAAATATATTTATTTATTAAAAAATTATATTAATTAAAAATTTACTATACAAGAGATTGTATTTATTTACTACATACCCTGTCATCTTCCCAATATTTAGCCATACATTTATCGCCTTTCGACCAAACCCATTGTTTCAAGCTCGGACAATTATTAGCCTCTTGGGAATTCGTACCGGTACCGGGAAATCGTAAATAATGCGCAGAAGAATTATTATTTGTATTAATATTTTCTGTTTGCTGAACAACGCCCTAAAATATATTATTAACAATTTCATATTAAATAAATTTTATGTTTTTTTCATTAACTAGAAAATTAATAGTAATATAAAAAAATATCCTAAGTGAAGCTTTAAATCGATTTTCAAGATTTTTCGGTTTGCTTCAACATTTGATCCTGTCCTCGAAGAAAGAGTATTCATTTAAATGAAATTTCAATTAGATAATCGATAATGTTAAACCGAAAAAGACTTCAAAATCAAATATTAAATATATCATTTTATACATATTTCTAAATCAAAGGTTAATTTATTACCTGATAAAGACTGCCACGAAATGCATTAGATGTAGATGAATCTTTATTGTTATAATTAGCGAAATCGGAGAGAAGATGTTGATGCTGGGTGTTATTAGACGTACGCGCATATCCCTGGCCGATCGCACTCTGAAGAAATTTTTTATAATAATTATATAATCAAAGATTTTATATAATGTATAACAAATATATATGCGAAAAAGCTAAATAATGTCCGTATTAAGCGAAACGAGATAAGTCCTAGTCTGAACTATCTATCTTAGTATGTGTATTAAAGCAAAAAGAAAAGATCAATCTGAAATTGCTGAAAATTCTTTATATAATGGGTGAAGTAAAAAGTTCTGAGCCTTTTTAGTTGGATGGCTTTAATGAGGGATATCTCACGATGTATAAGTCGCATCTGGTCATTCTTTTTTGCGATTTAAAGGTGACATAACACTTTAAAAAAAGTACTTTGACAGTTTTGTGTTTGGTGAAGCCAGTGGTGTGTTAGGGCCGGTTGTATGTCGCAAAGTAAATGCTTTTTACCACTAACCAAGGGTAGCTGGTAAATGGAGGGGCTGGGATGGCCAATCAGATGACAGGAACGTTCAGTGCCCGTCATCTGAATGGCCATCCCAGCCCCTCCATTTACCAGCTACCCTTGGTTAGTGGTAAAAGCATTTACTTGCGACATACAACCGGCCCTTAGAGCGTTCCAAAATGGAGATAAAAAAAGAGAAAATTCGATACATTCTTCAGTACCACAACAACCAAGGGGAAAAAGCGGAGCAGGCGGCCAAAAAAATTTGTGCTGTTTATGGATCCAATACAGTATCGAATGCAACAGCAAAGCGGTGGTTCCAACGATTCCGTTCTGATAAGATGGACGGTGAATATGAGACACGCTCTGGTCGTCGAAAAAGTCGATAAAATCATGTAAATTGTCGAGCCGGACCGGCATGCGAGCACTTATTCCAATGCCTAGGAATTGAAGATTAGCCAGAAATCCGTTTGGAACCATTTGCATAAGGCTGGTCTCAAGAAGAAGCTCGATGTATGGATGCCACACGAATGGACTCAAAAGAAACTTTTGGACCGAATTGATGCCTGCGATTTTTTGTTGAATTGATGGCGATGGGGATGGTGACTGGCGATGAAAAATGGGTCACATACGAGAATAACAGGCAAAAAAGATCGTGGTCCAAGCGCGGTGAGCCGGCTCAAACGATCGCCAAGCTCGGATTAACGGCCAAGATGGTTTGGTGGGATTGGAAGGGAATCATCCACTATGAGGTGCTCCCATCGGGCCAATCACTCAATTCGGACCTATACTGTCAACAACTGACCAGATTGAGGGAGGCCATCGATGACAAGCGGCTAGAATAAGCCAATAGGAAAGGTGTTGTGTTCCATCAAGTGGACGCCAGGCCGCACACATAGTTAACGACGCGCCAGAGATCCGAGAGCTTGGATGGGAGGTTATATCGCACCCACCGTATAGCCCAGACCTGGCACCAAGCGATTATCACCTTTTCAAGCATTTGTAAAATTTTCTTGATGGTACAAAACTGGCTTCAAGAGAGGCTTGTGAAAATGAGCTGGTCAAGTTTTTCATCAATAGGGCGAGGACTTCTTCAACCCCGGAATTATGAGATTGCCTTCAAAAAGGACAAAAGTTATCAAATAAAACGGCGCATATTTGATCTAAATCGGAAAATCCTGTCTTGGTTAATTTTATCGTCGAAATAAAGAGAAAAAAGGCTCAGAACTTTTTACTTCATCCATTATATATATGTATAAGTATGGGTCATTC
This sequence comes from Forficula auricularia, assembly GCA_024734495.1. Lineage (NCBI taxonomy): Eukaryota > Metazoa > Arthropoda > Insecta > Dermaptera > Forficulidae > Forficula > Forficula auricularia. The sequence goes on along the minus strand of JALMQS010000087.1, from coordinate 2,423,304 downwards.
CATGTCAATTCGATTTTAAAACGTTTTGTCGGTGACCCTCTTCGATTTTTTTGATTTTCTGATATGCTATTATATAGGTATATAGAAAGAATTATCCATGTAAATTTTTTGCTTCTATGTTAATCCATAACGAAATTTCGATTTTTGAGAAAATATATCTAAGTTAAGTTAAAATATTCTTAACTTTGACAATAATAAAGATATTGTAAATTAATATGGGGTCATTTTTTTCGTTTTTTAATGTACTTTTTGAAAAAATTTCAAAAACTAAGAAATTTTTTTTTAATTCTTTTTTGCCCTTTGTACGATTTTTTTCAAAAAAATTCACAAAATTCAACCTTAAAAAACAAAATTTAGAAAGGATTCAAATAACTTATTATTAAAAAAAAATATCAATTATTTCTTGTTCTGTTATCACGATAGTTGATTTAAATAACGTAAAAATAAAGAATTTTATCCCTCCGAAGTACTTATTTAGGAGGAAGAAAATATATTTTCAAAGAGATTCAAGAATAAAAAAACAAACAAAAACAAAGTAAAGTCTATGAAATCTAATTCAAATAAGAAATTATATTTTTTAATTATTATTAAAACAAATTATTACCTTAGATACTTTGGGTTGTTGTCCTATAGCATCTTGATGATTATTAAAAACACGGCTATCAATAAAGTTGTTTCCAAATGCTGAGTTTGAGGATGATGAAGACAGTGAGGATCTAATAAAAAAAAATTCTGTTAGTTTGTAATACATCAAATTGGTAGATAAAGTGACAACTTTTCCAAGACACGGTATATTCTGAAGATGTACTAGTGGGCAGCTAGGGTTATTAGCCTTAGTATAAATTTAAATATACTCGTAATAAACTATTAAAAGTTTAATTTTTAATTTAATTAGCTTGGCATAAATCTAATTTCTTAATTCTAATATATAGTTATTGTAATAAGTTTTAGAGTAGGTTTTAAAATAAATAATAGGTCGGTCATAGTAATATTTATATGAAACAATTCACTCTATCCACAACCCCAATAAAGCCGTATTTAAGAATGTTGAATTTGATGCTTTTAAAAATAAACATTATTTTGTAAAAATCCAACTATGTGTTGACTTCAAAAACGGAAATATTTTAAATGTGATTTAATTGGTGTAAGACAAATAATAATACTGTCATATTATAAAAGTTGGGCCGTGGAGCTGAAAATTTTTTTTTATTAAAGGGAGTGTGGTGGCATAAAGCGGTACCTCCCCTTGTCGCCCTGGGAATTTCCCAGAGAACTTTATGCGATATGACCTTCAGGGCGATGAGGGGTTCTTTGATAAATTTTTACAGCTTCAACAGGAGAACTTATTGGGAAATCGCCATGCGCTAGAAATTGTATATAGAAAGAAAAAAAGAATTATTTTTTTTTGTAAATATATTATGTAAATGTTCCTAAATGTAAATACTTCTATAATTAAATTCACCCGACTATGTAAATATTTCTTGTTAGTGGAGGCCCCCACCTGCGTGGCCCAATAAACGAAAAATTAATGCACCAAAACTACGTGTGAAATTTGGTTTTGATATTCACAATAGTTTTTGAGCTAGCTAGTCCACTAAATTTGGTAACGCAGAGACTAAATAACAGACTAACAGACATTTTGACAAAACAGTTAATCCCGAAAAATATAATTTTTTCGATGTTCACTTATTAGGACGTTTTTGTGTGTTTGTGCGAAATGCCTTGGTTTCGGCCAATTTTTGTAATCAAAATAGTTTCAGCCGTTTTTGAGATATTTCGAAAAAAAGAAGGAAAAAAAAACACTTTTTTCATGCACATTACAATACTTGACCATACCCTGTATGGTAAAGCAGCACGTTAAGCCTAATTCCAGTCAAAAGAATCTTTACAGGTATACCTTACACACCATGATAAAAAGATTTTTTTTTAATTTTGACTCCATAATAAGTTCGACCCTTCACAAAATAAATCCATTATTATAATTTAAAGAGTTTTTGATTTCGAGGAAAATGAATACATGCTTGCAAATTACAAGATGATGTATTTTATTTAGGTGACGAGATAAGCACTGGCAGATGGACAGGCAGACAGAGAAAGTAATATTGTGCCTTTTTACTTTTTAAACGGAATCCTAATAAAAAAAGGTGAAATATTTTAAATATTATATTATATTATTTACCTTGAAGTAGCTTGCTGGGTCGCTCTAATACGATTTGACGAAGACATGTCGTTATTCGAATTTGATGTGGTCGTTGTAGGCCCAGCCGAAGGAGAAGATGAGGATCCGTATCGAGCTGGCCAATTGGATGTCAAATTATCTAAGGCAGTATTATTAAAAGCACTCCAGGTATTGTTACACGAAGAAGTACCGGTGGAAGAGGAATCATTATAAAATCCACTTAAAGATTGTTGTTGATGATGAGTTTGATGTTGTTGCTGCTGAGTCGATTTATATTGCTGATGCTGCTGATTTTGAAATCTAAAGGAAAGAGTTATAGATTAAGAATATATAGTGCATGTAAACTGCATTTTTATTTGTTCATTATTTATATGTTTATTTTATTTCAATAATATGAGTAGCAAAGGGTCAAAATTGACTCTAGCATTGTAGTGCTTTTAAGGACGTTCCCTAATAAATCGATTTTCTTGCAATCCTTTTAAAACTTTGAATACACATATTTATAAGTGTCCTTTATACGTAGAGTTTTTTCAATAGTCCTTGGGCCACTAAATTTGTAAATAGTGACCATTGACATTTGCATATATAACACGCATACACTATCCCGATTGATGTTAAAGCGACTGTTTCATTAAATAACACTCGTAATTTTCTTGAAATTATTTTGAAAAACTGAGAATCATTAACTGAAGATTTAACAAATATTTTTCTGTTAAAATAATTGTATCAAGCGGTATTCGTTTTGTATGAAAAATGTTAAAAGTTAGGTACTTTTTTTTGATGGTTTTCCCTTTTTCTCTCATTGCATGGCAAGCGAGAGATGGCGACTTGGCAACGTCTCACTAAAATCACTCAATTTTTTCATATCTAAAAAACTTTTGCAGCTGGTACATTTGAGATTTTTAGATAATTCTCTCAACCTAGCTATACTGTTCTCATCTGAAGTTTCGCATTGAGCTGTTCCACGAAGTGTTTTTTTTATTCTTTGTCTTTTAGCGCCAAAAAGAATACAATGTTGGCAGATCCGAGAAACGACGCAGTGAAAATATTTTTGCCTTTCTGCGCATAGAGTAGGGGAAAGAGTGAACTTTATCTGAGCTATATTAGCGAACGTCCTTAAATAAAATTATTTTGATAGTGGGCTCAAATTAAGTATAATGCGGTAGAGGGCTAAAAGTACTTATAAGTTTAAATAATAATAATAAAAATGAACCTTACTACTATTTTATTTGAATAACTGGTTTTATTTTATTAAATTAGCCCTCATTTTGTCAATAGATTTTAATATCTACATGCTCAGCTAGTGAAACAATTCCTTCAGAGTAAATTTCAATTGTCGCTCTTTTTAATTTTATTCTTAAATGGCATTTAAACACAATTAGATTCTGGTCACTATCTATATTAGCCGATAGGCATTGGCGTAGTTAGGGAGTTTTGCTAGGGGGGAGGGGGCCAGCTGATTAGCCACCACAAGGTTTCAATTTTGGTAATCCAATTAGAGATCAACTAACTTTTTAGTAGAATTGAAAAATTTTGGAAGTAACGAAATAATTTAATGAGAAATTCCTAAGTGATGCCTCGTAATAATGGAGTTTCGATTTTTCTAGGGCGGAGGATAGTAAGGGGGGGGGGCACGCCCTTGCCATCCCCAGTCCTTCAACTACGCCAATGCCGATGGGTAACATTTGCAATTTTTTTGATTGGTAAGAATAATAAAAACATAATTTCATTTTTATATATTAGAGAATAATGATTGGATAAAAAAATACCTTGGTGGTTTCTGTTGACCACTTGGGTTTATGTTTGACAAAGTGGAATATCTTTGACCTTTGTTAGAATCTTCTCCTCTATGTGCTGGATGATGTTGATTATAGTGAAAATGATTATTGAGACTTGAAGAATTATTTGACCCAGAGGTGGCCATTTGATGTTTATTTGAGGAAGAAATTGGAACATTTGCTGGAGAATCTGAGGACCAAACTCCGACCGATCCACCTAAGATCAAATAAATGGAGAGCTATGAGTTAATTGAAAATAATTAAGAGGACTGATTTCTATGCATTTATAAAATTAAACTTTTGAATTGATTAGAATCTAGAATTTTTATAATTAAGGTAGTTGTTTCGCGACAATACTAGCAAAAAGTTAATGCTAGAGTATATAGAACAGACATAAGGATTCATAATTCATGAGCCCATAAGTTTTTGCTGTTTATGTACGACTACAACCAATCCCGTGCTCGTTTGACAAATCTGGCAACATTGTCCGAGCTTGTATATATTTTATCATAGAAATTTCAGATAAAGTACATTATAAAGGGGAATTTATAAAACAAATAGTTCGTAATAAGTGCGTTGTTGCCAGCTTGTTTTTAGTGTAAATTTTTCATTATTTATTCATTATTATCTCAGAAACTGTTGTAACTATGAATTAAAATTTTCTTAAAAAATGTATTAGTTATTGTTTAATGTTGGTTTAGTTTTTTATATCAATGGTAAGAAGAGTTTCTTAATTATAATTAAATATGTATGTAAACTTTCCGATATCCCGTATAGTGCAATGTATAAGAGAAGTCTGAAAAACTCTCTCTTTGGAATTTAATATCTCCGGAAACTATATTGTTCATAAATTTCGTTTTGCCTCCAATCGATACAGAGTATTTAAATAATAATCTGTCTAAATTTCAAAAAAAATCCTAAGAAAACCCATCTGGTAAAACAACTATATTTTGTTTATTGGGCCTCCGAGGAGCGCGCAGCCTCTTACAAGACAAAAGAGCATTAGACAAATTTATTTACACATCTTTCACACTTTCAGCTTCAGAACAAATTAATTCAGATTCAGAGCGGGTGGCTGAGAGAGCCAGGATTAATCCTGGCTCACATTTCACATTTCTTTTTTTTTTTTTTTTATTCACAAAAAATAATCATACGCCACCCGCTCTATATGTTCTTCTGCCGAAAGTGTAAAAATTAAGGAGAAGATCCCCTCATCGCCCTATATGTCAAATCGTTTATTGTTTTTTGGGATATACCCAGGGCGATGAGGGACTCCACTGCTTTTATGCCACCACACTCCCTTCCGCGAGAGTGTGATGGCCTCGACCCTGACCGAGCCCGCCCAGACGCCAAATCGCTCAGCAATATTATCCACCAGACTGGAGTTGCCCCTATATTTTTCTATTTTGTTTCGGTGGGCAACACCCACCCTTAAGATATTAAAAAATATATCTTTTATTTACCTGATTGATGATTATTATTATTATTACTCCTGGATCCTTTGCCTCTGGATCCACCACCTCCAGTTCCTCCAGTACGACCACTCCCTCCTCCAGAAGTAGTAGTCCGTGAACCACGTCCGCCTCCTCGAGGACCACCTCTACGTTGTTCAAATGAGTTTGAAGATTTTTCAGGTTTTTCTACAGAAATTATTATTTTTTAATTTGCAAGACTTAATTAAAATTCAATGAGGGCAATATACCATAAAATGAAGTGAAAATATAGAATTCATATTATCATCGTTTAATTTTGATGATCTCTAATTATAATTTACAAATACAGATACGTAAGTACGATTCGCAAACCGAAGGTTACGTGCCTAATAATAAATTATAATTAACAAATTCTTATTTAAACCTAATTTAAGAAGCTTGAAATGATTGAACATCAATTATTGAGTACTATTATTCAAAAACCGCTATTTTCGGCAAAATAATGATTGTAATTATTATTGAAGTGATATTAAAAAAAAAATCGTGTTTTTTATTTATTTTATTTTGTAAATATTATATTCCGAAAAAATCCACAAATGGAAAGACCTTTCATTTAGTAGCCTTCTTTCTACCAATTAGTCTAAAAACACTTGGCATAAGATTTTGCTGAAGATAGAGCTATTAAGTCACAGTTTTTGATAAAGAAAAGGTAAAAGGATTGAACTCTCAAAATACTCGAGATATCCAAATAATTCCTTTATGTAGCTCAAAATCAGAGAATGAAGGTATGTGTAAGATTTTTAATTGTTCGACTTCTGATGTTTGGAAAACGGATTAGGTACAAAATCGTGTAAAAATGAGTAGTTTAACGTCCACAACGTTAATTAAAAAAACATCAGCTTGATTCTACTTAATAATATCTTTACGCAGGGAGATCTCATATTCTGAAAAATATTTCGACCCCACAAAAATTTCGACCATTCCCAAAATAATCATCCGAAAACATTTTTAATTGATTAGTGGGAATATAAATAGAAATAACTTGTAAATAAAAAGTTTATATTTTATTTAGTTTACGAGCTACAATGCTCTGACAAACAGACATTAAATCGATACTACATAATAAAGTTCGTTTTATTTTTCTACATAATCCTAAAAAAACCAAGTCCTGTTTTAATTCTTCGCATCAAAATTTAAAATTATTAAAATTATATGGGTAACTATCGTATTCTCAGTGAATGTCCGAAAATCGTTATTAATCCTCATTTTTAAGCTGGTTACAAATGAATCTATAATAACTTTTCACTTTTTTTTAAGTATACGAGGATGGTTTGATAAGTTGTTTCCAGCCTGACCCAGAGATTGAGTCAGCAGGTGTAATTTTTGAATCGTATTCTATAGTACTAAGCTAAACTAAATTTTTTTTTTTTCATTATCAGCCTGGAAACTTATCAAACCATCCTCGTAATCAATTAAAATAAATTACATCGAGTAATAATATTGTTTAAATTAAATTTTTACCTGTATGTATAGAAGCAGGAAGTTTATCCTCTAAGAAATCAAAAAGAGATAGTCGGCCAGAAGGTTTTTGTTGACCTAAATCATCATCATTGCGGTCTCGTCCTTTCCTTCTCGACGTAGATGACGACGTAGTGGTTACAGGAGGAGCCGTATCATCGCCCTTTTTTGTTTCATTGCGGCCATCAGCAACATGGTTATTATTTCCTCCTCCACGACGATTTTCCGAACGCTAAATATTTAAATTTTAGGATTATTTTCTAAATAAATAAGGTGACGTGTTCTGATGTGGTCATCCACTTGACTTTACCATACAACCTGGCCCCTAAAATTATTTATAATCTCGTAGGGAGGGGGGGGTTAGTTTTTGCATTTTTATACTTCTGGGGTCCCACTGATTATGTATACAAAATTTGGTTGAGTTTGGTAAATGGCCAAGATTTTCATTTTTTGACCTCCTCCCCCCCATTTTGGACGGTTAGTTTTTGAATTTTTAGACTTCTGGGGGTCCACTGTTTATGTATCGGACCAAAACTACGTGTGAAATTTGGTTTCGATATTCACACTAGTTTTTGGGCTAGCTCGTCCACAAAAATTTGGTAACAGACTAACAGACAGACAACTAGACATTTTGACAAAACAATTATTATCTCGAAAAATATAATTTTTTCGATGTTCACTTCTTAGAGCTTTTTTGTAGAGCGAAATGCCATGGTTTCGCTCAATTTATTTAATCAAAATAGTTTCAGCCGTTTTTGAGATATTTCGAAAAAAAAGAAGGAAAAAAACCACTTTTATCATGCACGATTACAATACTTGACCATACCCTATATGGTAAAGTAAAAACAATAATTTGAATGACTCACCTGTAGATTTTTTAAGGCTTTTTCTACATTATTTCTACTTTGCTTAAGTGCGTATTCTGCTTGTTCAACAGTAAATCCATAATCAACTATTTGTTGAACATTATGATCTAGAAGCTATAAAAAATATATATTTTAATTTAATTTAAATTGGATGTTTATTTTTATTTCATAGGTATTAATGTTACTTACAGGTTTATGACCACCTCCAAATACTTTTTTTGCTCCTGCTCGTGATGCCTCGGCAATTGCATCTTTTCTCTGTGCATCAAATTCAGAATCCCCTCGATTTTCTTTATCTTTGGATTCTAAAGACTAAATCAAAGAATAATTAAAAAAAAATTAGTAAAATTTAAAATTATTTTTCATATAATATATGTAATTACTTACTTTAAAATGGCGATCCTGTGGATTGGCACGTAAAATTTTTTGGCCAAAAGGAATCCAAGGAGGAGGACCACCTTCTTCACCTCCTCGCCCACGAACATGTTTTGCTAAACTCTAAAAAAAAATATATATATATATATATACATATGTACCATACATAATAATAGTAATAGTAATGGAAATTCTTTTTCTTTGTATGACTCCAAGAACAGAGCCGATTTAGTTGTGTTTTTTTTTAATCAAAACCAATTACAATAATTGTTAAATGATTAATCTATAATAATAAATTAACGAAGCCCCCACCGTATATCACCCCAACAGGCATTTCCCTATTTCTGTTACCAGACCCCACGACGAGGACATTGGGTTGGGCTTTAGGGGGTTAGCATCTATGTGATAATAATATTTCCTTTTTATGTATTTGACCAAAAACATAAATGTGAAAAAGGGGCCAAGTTCGGTACAAACGACGTTAGAGTTGAAATCTAAACTGGTACAAAGTTCCTTAATTCATAGCTATAGGGATGTACAACGTTCTTCAATTCATTTAAAAGAAAATTTGTTACGTTCTTTGATATTGAATTAATAACTTGCCAAGTTTTATATGATGATATTTAATACAAGCTTAAAATTTAACTTTGCTATTTGTTCTATTTTATACTATAAACAATTTAGTTGGATATAAATCTTGCCAAGTTAAAAATTTAATATCAAAGAACGTATCAAATTTTCTTTTAAATCAATTGAAGAACGTTGTACATTCCTATAGCTATTATTTAAGGAACTGCTATGGAACTTGGAACCCGTTTAGATCTCAACTCTTTTGTTAGCGAAGCCGACAACCTCAAACGTTGTTTGTACCGAACTTGGCCCCTTTTTCACATTTATGTTTTTGGTCAGATATCATTAATTTTTGAAAAGTTGTAGCCTTTTATTTATCTAAATAAATACATAGCAGTTAAATTTCACCTCTTCATTTTATGTCCTGAAGAAGAGAAAGCTTCGGTTTTTCGATTTCAACCTTAATAATGTGTCAAGCTCTATCAGTATGCCAAATTTAAGCATTTTAGGGTCATTGTATTTCACCTATATGTTAATTAAGCCTATAAATTTCACCCCTTCATTTCGGGCCTCTTAGAAGAGAAAGTTTCGGTTTTTCAATTTCCTCCTTTATTAATATACCAAGCTTTACCAGTATGCCAAATTTTAGCTTTCTAGCTTAATTGTATTTTCACTAAATGTTAATTAAGCCTATAAATTTAACCCCTTCCATTTAGATCCTGAAGAAGGGAAAATTTCACTTTTTCGATTTTTTCCTTTAATTGCAGTCCAAACTCTACCAGTATGCCAAATTCCAGCATTCTAGAATCAGCTGAAGTACTCTAGGTTTTTGATGAGTCAGTCAGTGTTTAAAAATAATACTTTTTAGACCTTAATAACTCAAGAATTATAATAGGTTTCATTCATGAAATTTGGGATTCTAGGTGTTCCAGTGGACCTTATTAGACACACAAAATATCAGGTGTGTAGGTCTAATTGTTTTTGAGTTATGGAGGGGTCGAAAGTAGCTCGAAATGGTTCGTGTAAATATACACATGGTCGATGCATCGCCCGTTCTTTTCCCAACTTGGCTGACACACCTGTGTGTCTAGATACACAGAGTAGAAATGAATTATTGCTTTAAATAAATATCATCATGGCAGATATAATCATTTTAAAAAGTGGGTTTAAATATTTAAAAGAATAGAAATTGCGCTGTTCAACATTAAAAAAGGGCAAACATTTATTTAAAAGCTGATATGTAAAAAATGTTGAAGAGCTGCCATGTGTCTTGATGTGTTTATGCGAGGGTGTGTGTAAATTTGTGAAGGGGTTAAATTATAAACGGTTAAATTTTTGCAGAAAGCCTGGCTTGATGTTAGGCTTCCCCTGCTCAGTAGGCTAAGATTCTACCCACTCGGCCAAACAGAACACCCTAAATAGATAATGCTTTATAAAAATTCAGGGAATTAAAATATATATACTTACTCTGTTGAGTTCCCACTTTTCTACAAGAACTGCAACTTTTCCACCTAAAACTTGAACGTGTTCTGGTCCAATTAACAGATAGCCATGGGCCATTGAAACCGTTTCAGTCTTTAGGAAGATCTTGGTCCCAGGTGGAGTATTTAAACTATAAAAATAATAATAAATACAATAAGTGTGTTAACAAAAATAATTATAAGAATAATCTATTTTAAGTATCAAGGCATTATTGAAAAAGATATTGAAAATGTATTCACTTAAATGAACACCTCTATTTTTTAAAATAATATTGATTCAAGAAGGTGTTTGTTTTACGAAGAGGGTGCAACACCTATAAGTCTAGTTCATCTTTTAAAGAAGAAATTTCAAAGATTTGGTCAGCGTTGAAGGTACCAATGGAGACGGGCGAGGGGTGAACCGCGACCTAAAATCATGTACATCTACTTCCACTTCCATTTCAAAGTAGAAGACAATAGATTATCTAATGAATTCCAAAATAATTCCAAAGACGGTGTACACTTAATTTCAATCGCGGTTTACCCGTCGGATACGGGTCTTGAATAATTGAGGTTTGGTTGTTTGTCGCTTTAGGCTTTAGAGATGATTATAGATTTTATTTAAGTCAGAGCTACATAACAAACATTGGCATAACAAAAACCATGTAGTAACTAAAATAAAGGGAAAGGTCATAACGGTTGTAAGATGGGTCAGGAAATCGAGTATAAAGTTTATGTGAGCAACCTGATATTAACAAATGAAAGATGTGGGTTTCGGTTAAGATCATAATATAGGGTGTGAAATCAGCCTAGAAAATAAATATTTATTGGTTTAGTAGGTTTTTCGAATCATACTAGCTAAGACTTGGATTATTAATTATTATTAATATTTCTCCTATTTCCATTCTAATATAGGGTGGTCTAGGAAGAAATTCATTTTTGAAAATAGAAAGAAAACAAAACTATTATATTTAAAACCGTTTAATCTTATCAATATAAAGTTTATTAAATGTAATTTTAGTTTTTGAAAATTAAATCATCAAGATGACGTCCTTGGCTGTTGCAACACTCTTCCAAACGGGCACGAAAATTTTGAAAAACTTTTAAAGAGTTTCTTTTGAAATGGTTTCCATTTCTTGCTGAATATTCAGCTTCAATTGCAGCAATGTTGTCGGATTATTAGCGTAAGCTTTTAAGGTGTCTCCATCAAAGAAGTCTGCTGGACTTATATCGGGACTCATCGGAGGCCAGGTTATCTCATCCCTCCGTGAAATCAGTTTCTGAGGAAACATATCCCTTATCTCGTGCATGCTCTCATTCGAAGTTGCAAGAATCGCGAGGTTATTATATAATCGAAACACATGGTTTCACCATGATAGAGCCACGTATCACACTTCGAATGAGAGCGTGCACGTGATAAGGGATATGTTTTCTCAGAAACTGATTTCACGGAGGGGTGAATAACCTGGCCTCCGAGGAGTCCCGATTTAGGTCCAGCAGACTTCTTTTTATGGGGACACCTTAAAAGCAAGGCATACGCTAATAATCCGACAACATTGCGGCAAATGAAGCTGAATATTCAGCAAGAAATGGAAGCGATTTCAAAAGAAAATCCAACTAAAGTTTTTCAAAAATTGTGTGCCCGTTTGGAAGAGTGTCGCAACAACCACGGACGTCATCTTGATGATTTAATTTTCAAAAACTAAAATTACATTTAATAAACTTTATATTGATAAGATTAAACGGTTTTAAATATAATAGTTTTGTTTTCTTTCTATTTTCAAAAATGAATTTCTTTCTGGACCACCCTATATTAGAATGGAAATAGGAGAAATATTAATAATAATTAATAATCCAAGTCTTAGCTAGTGTGATTCGAAAAACCTACTAAACCAATAAATATTTATTTTCTAGGCTGATTTCACAAAAATAAATATGTAGTTTTACAACCTCTAATTTCTAATTTCATTTAAATTAAAGTGATGTACCTTAGAGAAGCAATTTGTTCTATTTCAACAGCCTGGCAATTTGCATGTCCATCTGTTAATGATAATTTTAACATTCGTGGCGCTCCTTGAGATTCTTCGTTTGCCTTTGGAGCCGAAACATTACGAATTTTTTGCACTTGAACTACTATATGACCAGGTATCTAAAATAAATAAATTTAATTAATTTATAAATTGATGAAAAAAATTTAAATTAAAAATACATACATTGTCATATTTGCCTTTGGCAATATCCTCGGGGAAACTTGGAGTGGAAATATCTCGTAAATCAATCTGAAATTTCATTTTTTTTAATTTAAATTAAATTTATTTACTTAAATTCAAAATAATGCTGAATAAAATTATTATTATATTGAAGGAGACAATAAAAGAGTGTGTGTTCTGCTGGAATTATAAATTTTATTTATTTATAACGAAACTATAGTCTCGGAATCTGCTGGAATTATAAATTTTATTTATTTATAACGAAACTATAGTCTCGTTATAAATAAATAAAATGTATAATTCCAGCAGAAGACATACTTTTTTATTGTCTCCTTCAATATATAAAAATTCTGCTACTCTCGGCACAAAAACTTTATATTTAATAATATCCATATTTACTTTCAATTAAATTTGTTTATTAAATAAATTAACTTATTATTTATAATCAGTGTTTTTTGAAGGATGATTTAAAAAATCCTTTCTATTTTTCTTTACAATAAAATTTGCTAGCAATACTGCAAGTCACTGTTAATACCCTGAGTGATTGATTAATGAGCACAATATCTGGAGAAACATTTGCAAGAATAAAAAGTGTTTCCGCCCTTTTCCTGTGCTAAAGATAATATCATGGGTTTGTTCTGATGATTTAAAATCAATAATCCTTCCTAAAGCTTAATTTGCAAAAAAAAAAAAAAAAAGACGCGATTTTTGAACGCTCAACACCCCTTCGATGCCAAATTCACCCTGGCTCACCGAAGAACCGTTTCTGCCCTTTCCCTGTACTACAGATACTATCACGGTGTCTGTTCAGTCGAGCTGAAATCTCTTATCCCCCTAATGCCCTCTTTACGAGAAACACGCGGTTTTCTAACGCTCAGCACCCCTTCGCTGTCAAATTGGATAAAAGTCGAACAAGCGCTTTCGCCAACTCTTTTATTCCTATGACCTCCAGAGACTGGAACTCGCTCCCTGCCACCATCTTTCCCGCGACTTATAACCTTAAGCTATTTAAGACCCGTATCCACAGATACCTTCGACCTCCGCCCAACCCATAAAATTCTTTCTTCTTCTTTTCACGATGGAGGGGCCAACCGAGGCCTTTAGGGGTTGCACCTTTTTGGTGTAACTCCTTCTCTCATCATTATTATTAAAAAAAAAAAAAAAAATTGGATAAGAATAGAACCCAGCTAAATCGTTTATCTGTATGACCTCTAGTGACTAGGACTCGCTTCCTTTTATCGTCTTTTCTGCTAGCTTTACCTGTTCAAAACCCTCATACACAGAATCTTTCAACTACAACCCAGCTGTTCTTTTGACGATGCAAAAGCAAGCCCAATAAGAGCTGCACCTTCTTGGTGTATCTCCTTCTCACATCAATCATCTTTCGACCTAGTTGATGACAATGTTGGAGGAAGTTCAAGTCTAGGTTGCTCGCTTATGGTAAAATAAAAATTTAATCGGCTAAATTCGGACTTCTTTACTAGCACATGATAAAATTATTATATTATACGAGTATACCAGCGTTTAAATAAATTTATCATTTTCTCATTAATATATTAAAGAATAATTAACACATTAATGAGAATTGTTTTGATCGCGCTTTTTAAACAAGATATATATCGCGAGACTACTTCTGGTTGAAGCTATTGGAGTCTGCGGAGTCTTAAGTCTGGACCAAGAGAGAATGAAAAAGATATGATCCATTTAGCTATAATCCAACGTCATTATTGCGTTTAGCCCGCATGACACTTGGATGGATCACCAAATGAATTTGAAACCTGAGATGTTATATATTCAATTCTCCCAGTCCAGAGCGCCCCATCTGTTAGCACGTATGTTAGGTGGTTGCCATTAATCGTATGTTTCCTATATTTGATTCGAAATATATCTTGTTCAAGATATATTTCGAATCAAATATAGGAAACATACGATTAATGGCAACCACCTAACATACGTGCTAACAGATGGGGCGCTCTGGACTGGGAGATTGAATATATAACATCTCAGATTTCAAATTCATTTGGTGATCCATCCAAGTGTCATGCGGGCTAAACGCAATAATGACGTTGGATTATAGCTAAATGGATCATATCTTTTTTCATTCTCTCTTGGTCCAGACTTAAGACTCAGCAGACTCCAATAGCTTCAACCAGCAGTAGTCTAGCGATATATATCTTGTTAAAAAGCGCGATCAAAACAATTCTCATTAATGTGTTAATTATTCTTTAATATATTAATGATAAAATTATAAATTTATCAAATTATTTGTTTGTTTATTTCATACACAAAAATTGCAAAATAATTATATAAGAAAAATATAATTAAAAAATTAACAATTATATTCATTTAAAACTTTAATAAATGAAGTAAATTTGTTTCCACATATTTTGTCCTTAGTGCGAAGGAAGATGTTGTTTGTCATCACATAACAATTTCAAATTAGGTTCGAAATCCAATCTGTTTCAATACTTATTTTTTAAGTACACCAAGCCTTTGCCAGTATTCCTAGTGTCTAATTGATGTAAAAATGATAATATGTAACAATTTTTTTTCGCGACCCGGCAAAATTTTTCTACGACCCGGCACCCACACTTTGGGAAACGCTGCTATATACCCATTTGCTAAATGGACTTTAGTATACGAGGCTAATCAAACTAAAGAATCTTCAGTTTCAAAACATCTACACCTGACTGATAGAAAGAAGAGAAACCTCTCTTCGAAAATTCAATTGCAATTTTTGATTGATTTTTCATAATAAATATCAAAATGAAAACGTTATAATAAAATAAAATAAAAGGAGGCACCCAGAAAAATGAAAAAAAAAATATATTTTCTATTGCTTCGATTAAGAATTTAATCTTCATTGATACTTGTTATAAAAACATAACCATTCTTTGACCTAATGAAGATTAAATGCTTAATCGAAAGACCGACAAGAGAAAATTTTATTTTCTATTTTTCTTACTTATATATAATAAATATCTATAAAAATATGACTATATGGATCTTTTATTTTGAAAGTGGTGTTAAGTCCACTTTAAAAAAATAATTAAATATCACATAATTTGTGATTAATTTAATGTAAACCTTTGATTTATAACTAGTTAATATTTAAATCTTAAAAATACTAATGATTTATTCAATTTTCTCTGCCTCTCCAATCGGCCACGTTTCACTTTCATTCATTCATTTTCTAAACTAATTGAGAGAGAAGCATGGTAATTTTTGTTTCTATCTATTTCATTTTATAATTTTAATTATTCGAAAAAAGTCCCATTAGATGGTACATATTTTTCCCAACAAGTAGAATAGAATTTGGCAGTAATGAAATTGTATTTTCGGCAAATATTCAAGAAACATATACCTTGAAAGATTGACCCTCGAAAAGTTAGATGAATTGGGCTACGAAAATTTTTGACAAAATCGAATGGTGATTATTTTAATTAACTGAGCCGAGATAGAGGTATTTAAATTTTAAAGTCATAAACACTAATTATATTTTCTTATCAATCTACATTCAAATGTTTCAAGAAATTAAGTGTTTTTTGATGGATATACTTTTAAATGTCTGTCTATAAAGATAGATATTTTTTATTATCTTGATTTATTAATTATATGAATTTATATTTTAAATGTTTATTTCTAATTTAGAATATTTTTAATTTCAATAATTTAATTTTATATTTTAATGACATATGATAATGATTAAGTATTTAAATAAACTATATTAATTAATTGTTATAACATACATCAAGGGCCTTTTTAATAATAGATTTGACATCTTGAGACGTTCCATTTTCTACAATTTGTTTAATTCCTTCTTCTGATAAATGCCTGCAAATGTTAGAAAAAGGTTAGTATTTTAACAAATAGGTTGAGAGCAATAAATTATAATTAAAATATATAATATTCTAAGTTTCATAAGAAAATAACTTTATTATTAGTGTAATTATTTTATTTATTTTGGAATTGATTAAATTTCGAATTATGCTCACCATCCAAATTCTTTACACCTGTCAAGGAGAGCCATCTTTTATTCTCCCATGAGTTATGAACTTAACAACTGAGCTACTGAACATGAAATGCTTATCAGTGTTGTGAAGTTAGCTTGGTCAATCAAAATTTGATTCTTCCTTTATTTAAGAAAAAAGGGTATTTATGTTTTTGTTTATTAAGAAATTGTGATTTTTCATAATTAAATTAAATTGAAAGTAATGGAAGGCAGCCCAGGGGTAGTGAGGAAAGAAAAAATTAATACATATCTAAATAAGGTGTAATTTATTGGATTCCTTTCTCCTTTTCTTTAAAACCGGCGTTTCGGAGGATTCTTCCCTCCTTCGAAAAGTCGGTTTTAAAGAAAAAGAGGAAAGAATCTGTAAAGAATTAGACAAAACGACCTGTATTAGGTTTTTATTAACTTAAAGATTAATACAAAAGAGAAACATGAGTATAGAGAATAATAATAATAACAATGCGATTCAATAAACAAAACAAGAAACACCGCATACATGATAATGTAGGAAGCTTAGATACTATTAACTATGACATTCTCCCCCTCCAAAATTATAGCTCGTAATCTTCGAGGTAGGCTGGCTTTCTACGAGTGCGTTGAGGTTTACCAGAGTACACTCTGGCCGGGGAACAACCTTGTTGTATCTTGGAAGTATCTTGTTGCTGGGGAGAGGCTGGTTCGAAAGGGACACTGGTTGGGGAACGACTGATGGAAGTATCTTGTTGCTGGGGAGAGGCTGGTTCGAAAGGGACACTGGTTGGGGAACGACTGATGGAAGTATCTTGTGGCTGGGGCAAGACGGGTTCGACACTCCGTGATTCATGTGGCCCCAGGCTACTTTCTTGTGAAGCATTTGAATCATCTGCGTCAAGTGTAGGATGTTCTTCCGTGAGAGTTGTACTACCTCTTGGAGCGAGATGTCGGATGGAGACAGTAGCCTCAGTACCATCTTTCCTTCTAATTCTAGCATATTCAGGATTGGCTTGAAGTAGTTCTGCCTCTTCTACCAGATCTTCGTATTTGCTCGAACGTACATTCTTTTTGACTAGGATTGGGCCTGGTTTTAGCATCCACGCTGGTAATGTTGCTCCATTTGAGGATCTGCGTGGATAAGAGAATAGTCTCTCATGAGGTGTACAGTTGATGGAGGTGCATAATAGAGATCTCACAGCATGAAGTGCTTCTGATAGTACTGTTTCCCATTTAGACACAGGTAGATCTTTACTTTTTAATGCCAGGTTGATAGCTTTCCAAATTATACCGTTGTATCTCTCCACCTGGCCATTTCCCCTAGGGTTGTATGGAGAAGAATGGCTACTAGCAACTCCGAGAGAATAAAGAAATGATGAGACTTCATGAGAAACGAATGCTGAACCTCTATCTGAATGAATAAACGCAGGCAAGCCAAATATTGAAAATAGTTGAGTAAGGCAGTTAATGACAGTAGTCGAGCTAACATCCGAACATGGGAAAGCAAAGGGAAAACGTGAGTACTCATCTACTATGGTCAGGATGTATTTATTTTTACTATTGCTGGGTAAGGGGCCTTTAAAATCTATGTTCAGACGTTCTAGAGGAGCCGTTGCCTTAATGAGTTGACCTTGGTATCTGAAAAATCTTGGCTTGACTTCCGCACAAATTGGACATTTTGACGTTATTTTCCTAATTTCTTCAACCGAGTAGGGTAGGTTCTTTGATCGCACCCAGTGGAGCATTCTAGTCACTCCTGGGTGGCAAAGAGACTGATGAAGCTCGTTGAGTTTGTCTAAGGTATAAATAGCTCCACAAATACGGGAAAGCATATCCGCTTTAACATTCTCCTTTCCTGGACGATATATGATTTCAAAGTCATAGGGCGCTAATTCCATACGCCATCTCATTATCTTGTCGTTTTTTATTTTGCTCGACTGTTTCTTATTAAAGATAAAGGATAAAGCCTGTTGATCTGTAATCAGCTTGAATGATTTACCCATTAAAAAGACTCTCCACTTCTTCAGAGCTTCTACTATGGCTGCAGCTTCTTTTTCCACTGCAGAATGAACTTTTTCAGATTTAGATAATGTCCGTGAGAAAAACGCCACCGGTTTGTTATTTTGGCTCAGCGTCGCTGCCAATGCAGAATCTGAGGCATCAGTTTCAACGATAAGAGGTAAGTCATCTGAAATGGTGGTTACGAGAGCGTTAGCGATTTCGCGTTTAATGCTCTCAAAGTCTTCAAGAACTTGATGTCCCAGAGGAAAAGATTTTGAATTAATTAAATTTTGAATTTTCTCCGAAAAATTAGGTATCCACTTTGCGTAATATGCAAACGAGCCCATGATACGTTTCAGAGAGGCTGAATTAGTTGGAGGAGGCAGTTCAAGAAGGGGCTTCAGTCTATCGGGATCAGGTCTAATTGTCTGGTAACTTATAAGATGACCAAGAATATTTATACTCTTTCGCGAAAATTTACTTTTAGTTTTATTTATTACTATTCCATATTGTTCAACAATATCAAGAAATTTGGATAGATTATGATCATGCTCTTGCTGCGACTCTCCACAGATCGTTATATCATCTAGATACGCATAAGTTTTCGGCAGATTTTCATCGTGAATAATTTTATCTATAGCACGTTGGAAGCAAGCTACTCCGTTAGTAACCCCAAAGGGAATTCTCGTGAATTCATAAAGCTTTCCACAGGCCTCGAATGCCGTAAAGGGTCTGTCTGCGGGTATTATTGGAATCTGGTGATATGCATCTTTCAGGTCAATAGAGCTGAAAATCTTATTCTTGGCAACTTTTCTGATCAAAACATCTACGTTCGGTAAGGGATACGCATCAAGTAAAGTAAATCTGTTAATAGTTTGGGAATAGTCAATTACTAACCTTTTCTTATGGTTTTCATTTTTCGCTACAAGAACTTGAGCACGCCAAGGGGATGAGCTTTCTGTGATTACTTCTTCTGAGAGCAATTTAGATATTTCTCCGCTGATGAACTGGTTGTCTTCATCTGAATAATGTCTTGACCTTGTTGCGATAGGCTTGCAATCGGGAGTTAAATTTCCAAATAGACGAGCCGGAGGTACATTGGCAGCGGATGAGCTACAAATCTGCAGAGATTCACGTTGACCTCCGAACGTCATGTCCACGCTGGAATGTAGGCTCAGAATATCGTGCCCTATGAGAACATTGGCACACAGTTTCTTGAGTACGGAAAATTTATATCGCGGGTAATAGTGCTTTGAGAGCCTGAGGTCTTCTACTACAAATCCTTCAAGGTTTGAAGAGAGAGACGTGTTGGCCATAGACACTTGACCATCCCCTGGATAAAGGTTAAGCTGGTTTTTTTACAAAGTCAAGGTCTATATAGCTATTTGAACTACCAGTATCAACCAGACACGTAACCGGAATCTCATTTATTTGTCCTTCGACCAGGGCTTTAGCTAGAAGAGTTCTGCTCTCAATAGAAGCTATCAATGAAGAAGTTATTCCCTTCTTGATTGAGGGCCGAGACTTGCAAACCTTTGCGAAGTGCCCAGATTTGCCACATTTATTACAAGTCGCCTCTCTAGCAGGACATTGGTCTCGGGAATGCCTCCTATAGCCGCAGAAAAAACATTTAGCACTCGCGGGAGTGGACCGAAAACTAGCAGCTGAAATCAAATTGTTTTCATCTTCCGTATGACTCTGCATAGTATACACGACTGGTTGTGTATTGTTATGATTAACTAGGTGATTATGAGGCACACGAGAGTCTTCGGTAGCCTCTTTAGAAAATGTACTGAAGGTGGTATTTATAAGACCTTGAGAATGATACCTCTCAGATTGATTCTTTAAGTTAATAAAAACCTAATACAGGTCGTTTTGTCTAATTCTTTACAATTTTATTAACTTAAAGATTAATACAAAAGAGAAACATGAGTATAGAGAATAATAATAATAACAATGCGATTCAATAAACAAAACAAGAAACACCGCATACATGATAATGTAGGAAGCTTAGATACTATTAACTATGACAGAATCCAATAAATTACATCTTATTTGGATATGTGTTAATTTTTTCTTTCCTCACTACCTCTCAATTAAAAGTTCTACCAGTCCGTCTCTCTCCAGAGAAAATTTCGTTCAAATAAAAAAATATTTAGAGATTCATCAAATTAAATAAATTTTAACTTGACTGAATGTTAGAAATTTCATTTCATTTTATTTAATGAACCATAAAAACTAGTTCAAGTATTATAGGTCGATAGCAAATGAAAGCTTTAATCAAACCCTCTATAATCAAGGGCTCTCAACCGGGGGTGGAATCCCCCCCCCCCCCCCACACACACCAAGTACGAATTTTAATTTCAATGGGGAATTAATCCCCCTAATACAAATTTCAAAAGTTTTAAAGAACTGCAAAAAAAACAACCTCAGCTTTCTCATTGGGTAAATATTACTTATCTCTATATCTCTAAATTAAACTCTATGATATACCTTGTATTTTCGATATTAAAAGCATATATTATTTAAAATAAACATTTTGAGTTAGAAAATTGTGGAAAGGGGAATGGCATTCTTACACAATTGCAGAAGGGGTTGATTGGAAGAAAAAGGTTGAGAACTTCTGCTCTTAATCATCCCATAATGGCTCGGTAGTTAGTTTGTAGATCATATCGACGTGTATCGACGCCTCTTTCAAAGCAGAATCTTTCAATTCCTTCTCTATAATCCTAATATAATGGTTCAAGATCCGGCTACGCAAATATCTACTCAGTGAAAGCGCAACTTTTGCCGCTTATACGAGACACAAAATTTTGTGTGTTTTGTTCGGTGGTATGGAGGGGGTTATTACTTCATTAAATTATTCTACATTCACTTATAATATATTTATTATATATAAGTATAATTAGTGTATTCCTCCCAAGCATTTCGAGTCCAATTTTATAAGATTTCCTTGAACCTTTTGTCAATTCTAAGTAAAAGTATACATATATGATAGCCTTAAAAGATAAAAATCTAATTAAAAAAAAAAAAAGAGGTATAGTTTTGATTTAAAATGGTTTCCTGCAACTACTCTTTTAAGCGATTTTAGGTATTTCGCCATATTCTCAAAAATGACCAACTAATCTGTTTATCAAGTATTACTTATATTTCTTTTTTATGTAGAACTTTTATCTCTACCCCAGGAGTTATTTAGGCCTGCTACAAAATGTATACATATTTAAAATGTTTCACCTAGAACCTACACCAAATTCCTTAAAAATTGTCAAATTTATATTAAAAAACCTAGTAAGTATAATCGTATAATGAAAATTAAAAAAACGCATTTAGAATTTAATCTAATTTGAAATTGAACCCACAAAAATAATTGATGAATATCATGCCTATTTTATTAGGTGCATTACAGGAAATTCTGGTGCTTTATCGTAGTTATCTCTCGTATCAAGTCTGTTTATTTAGGGAAATCCCCTTTAAAACTAATTTAATAATAGAATGAAGTCAATTCTCTATATAGTAAACCATTTTTATTAAATTTAATTTACTAAATTTTAAAATTACTATTTTTTTATCATTATTGATTATTATGAAAAAATCTATAATTTTAAAATGACATATGATGACGTTTAAATTTTAAAATCAATAACAAATCATTAGAATTTAATAAATATTATTATTAAAATTAGAAATAATAAAATATATCATTTCTATTAAATTTATGATTAATATATTTTGTTACATTAATAATTAATGCTTTGATTTATTATAATTTATTAAATTAATTTTATAAATAAAATAAAATTATATTAAAAATTTAATAAAATAAATTTATTTGAAAGTATTTATTTAAATATGATTGAATAATATATAATATTTTAAAAGTTAGCCCTCAATGTCTAATACTTATTCTTGCTAACTGCTTGCAACATTAATAGTAACAAGATTCATTCATTGTTGCATTAAAGGTTACTTTTTCTATAATCCAGTATATTGAGTAATCTCCTTATATAATAGTTTATTTATTATAAAATAATTCCAATAATGTTATTTCATTTATCCGGTAAATATATTTATATAATTTTTATTCATGAACATCTCGTTAAATGTGATTTCTTAATATTACAGATATTCGAACCGAATACTAAATCAAATTACAATTTTATTAATATGTTCACCTTTTAATGCAAGATAATATTCTGTGATATTTAATATTGCTAGAAAAAGATGTGGCTTACATTATATTATGTGGCTGCAACTTGGCTTCAATCTTGGCGTTTGAGTTCGATGAGATCAAAAGTTTTTGCTTTACTTGAACAGCAAGGAAGTTTAGTTATTTATAAAGAAACTAAACATAATGAAGATTTAATTGAAAGTAAATAATTTTATTTAAATAATCACTTTTTTTTTATTAATATTTTTAAATAACAAAAGTCACCGGCACTCTTAAAGTACTTACTTGTCCATGGTAGAAATTGTTACTTAGGTTTTATTAATT
Organism: Forficula auricularia; assembly: GCA_024734495.1. Lineage (NCBI taxonomy): Eukaryota > Metazoa > Arthropoda > Insecta > Dermaptera > Forficulidae > Forficula > Forficula auricularia. The sequence continues at coordinate 2,400,440 of JALMQS010000087.1, read as the reverse complement.
GTTTCAAGGAAAATATCTTTAAATTTCAACATTAATTGTTCCAAACTATGATTTTTAATTGAAATAAATTAACACAGGATCTTAAATAGTCTGCAAGAAATAAAAAATTGAATGGGATTTTTTGACAGAATTAGCAGATTGGTTTAAATCAGTGGTTTCCAACCTGGGGGCGATCGCCCCCAAGTGGGCGTTTTGGGTTATCAGGGGGGCAATTTGGGGGCGATGAGTATTCAAAGGGGGAAAAATTAAAATAGTACTGTACAGTAGAACATGTCTGATCCTGTTTTAAGTGAGAATTTGAAGCAAAGCAAGTTGGAATTTGCCTACCTTACAGATATTTTTGAAAAAATGAATCAAGTCAATATAAGGCTTAAAGGAAACAAGATGAACCTTTTCAAGGCCAAAGGAATTATTTTTCAAGTTTGATATTCACAAGGTAAAAATTGGCCGTAAAGAGCTGATTCAGTTTCCGACCCTTAAAAAGTGTTCAGTGTCAGATAACGAGACTCCTGGACTCCCAGAAAAAATCCTAATTTTTACTGATCACCTTGACCAGTTGAAAACTGACATATGGAATCAAGATATGAAGTTACATATTCCGGATTGGATTCTAGATCCATTCTCGTTTGAAGATGTGGATAAGTTTGATAACTCTTTGCAGACGGAGTTTCTAAATCTGAAGTATGACTGTGAGGCGAAAATCATTTTCAAAAAATCTGTAAAAAATGTACCTACATTTTAATTTTTTTCTATTTTATTTAAGAGTGATTGGATAAAACTCCTTTGGTTGTTTTTATACGGTAATAAAATTGTTTAAAATAATAAAACTGCTTTATTATTTACACTTTACTTCAAATTAAAATTATGCATACAAAGAAAATGAAAAGGGGGCGATAGGTGTTAGTCAACCTCCAGAAGGGGAAGATAGGCCACAAAAGGTTGGGAACCACTGGTTTAAATTATAATCACTATGGACCAAAGTATGCGTCTTCTACTTAATGTTTATATTTTTATATGTACATTGTAAATATTTGAGACTAGCTTCGAAACCTTCACCTTCTTCATTCTGCTATTAATATTTCATCTAAATATGGATTCGTAGAAATTTATACTGCACTTAAAATTAAAACAAAATTTAATTTATCAGCGATCTTGAAATTATTACAATTTCAATACTTAAAATCATCAAGCAAATGCCAATACAAATAATAAAACTAGACTCATGATCTATCAATCAATCCCTCACTGAAGAGATATCTGTCAACACGGGGATCCGTCAAGGTGATAGTCTAAGCCCAATCCTATTCAATACCATAAAGCCTAGTTCACATTAGTCAAGTAAACAGGCGAGTAAAAAATCATGTACAGCTCGACTAGTGTAAACAGTTGGTCAAGTATAAAGTCGAGTAAATGGGCGAGTACTGGGCGAGTCTAGTGCTCGAGCGGAGAGTATAGTAACTCGCCCACCGAGAGAATCCATTTTGGCAAAAAATGATATACAGAACATCTTGACACGGTACAGACTAAATATTTTACCACCTCACAGAACCTACATTTCACCAACTTCAAGCAACATATAACAAATTATTGGATAAAAATACTTGGTAGGTTTCACATTAAGATATAAAAAATAAAACGAATTTATTTTTGGAGAATCTTTAATCTCGATATATATATTTCGGGTGACTAACCCATCTTCAGGAGATACAGAAAGTAACTGACCTGAATAAGTCGAAATTGAATACAAGTCAATGGTAAAATTTATTTTTTTAAGATAACAAAAGGGTAAAAATATATATAACATATAACAAAGCTACTCGTCGTCCTCAGTTTTACCTTAGCCATCACCACGTACTTCCAATATTAGTAATACATACTCTAATGAACAGGGTACTGATGCAGTAATGATTTCCAATCTTATATCGGAAGCATGGGAAACAACTTCATAAGCAAAAAATTCAAGTTCACTTCCAACTTTAATCGTGAGGAAATTGCATCTCTCATTTGAGTGTCTTGTTTTTGAATTTTACTAGCAACCATACCCAAAAGAGTGTCAAATTGGTGTGGAGTCATTCTTAAGAACACACTTCTTAACGTTCTCAGTTGCAAGTGCAGAGGCACCTAAATGGCCTCTCCTTCCTATCCAGCCACGTACCCACAACCTTTTTCTTCTGTTTTTTCCTCTTCAATAGCATCATGTACTTGATCCAATAAAACATTATATACTTTTGATTAACAAAAAAGCAGACGACTTTGAACAGCACACTCCATTTCTTCTAAAGTCATACTAACACTAGCACCGTCTAAATACCTCCACAAAAATCGAGGGAGTCGAGTACTGGGCCCAGTTCACTAGGCCGAGCTACTTGACTAATGTGAACTAAGCTTTATGGATGAAATTATATTAAATGTATCAGCCCTTAAAACCGGTTATAGAATGGGAAATAGCGTGTTTAATCTAATATGTTACATCGACGACTCAGTAATGATTGCAGAGAGAGAAAAAGACCTCCAACAAATAATCAACAAATTCCAAGCCAAAGCTAAGGAATTTAACTTAGATATCTTGATTCCTAAAACCAAATCCATGGCAATATGTAGAAGACCCACCAGATGCAAAGTTGTGATAAACGACACAAGAATCAAACAAGTCTCGAAATTCAATTATCTAGGAGCCGAGGTGAGCAGCGGAAATATATACTGCGAGGTGCAACCCCAAGTGATGAAGGCAGCAAAGGTCTCGGGTTGTCTTCGAGACGTAGTGTGGAACAATAAATATATGTCCAAGGATTATAAGACCCGCATATATAAAACCTCCATTCGACCCATCTTAACCTACGCCATAGAAACAAGAGCAGAAACCACCAAAACCAAAAACCGACTGCAAGTAGCCGAAATGAAAGTCCTGAGATCAATCTCAGGACTCAGTATAAGGGATAAAGTTCGAAATGAAAACATCCGAAATCAATGTGGAATCATCGACATATTAAAGTGGACAAAAGGAAGATGCCAAGACTGGTACGAACACATCATGCGAATGGACGATGAGAGGCTCGCCAAACAAGCCCTACTGTTCATACCAACCACAAAGAGACCTCTTGGAAGACCTCCAAAAAGATGGATTGACAGTTGACAAGACTCCGGGAAAGACTCTGGAAATTAACAGGAGAAATCCTAAATTAGAAGAAGAAGAAGAAGCAAATGCCAACTAATTTTATGAATCTACTATGCGCTTTTGGACAAAAATTGTTTATCTAATAAAACAAATATCGTCGCCTTAGAGTGTAAACCTGCTAACTCCATTTTTTTATCATATATGACATATTAATACCGTTCGAAAGAAAAAGAGACGAAGCATCGTCCAAGTAAAACTGCTACTTAAAATACAATCGTAAGTTGTAGAAAAAAAATGTGAAAAATAGTTTCTTTCCTTAACAACATTAAGATATTACATTTTGTTTGTTTTTTCTCTGCCCTGTAAAATTCCCTTGTTGTGATTTAGCAGGTTTACACTCCAAGGCGACGATATCAAACAATTTTAAAGAACCTGAAAAAGTCGAATAAATAGATCAAATATCTCTGTTAAATTAATTTTTGTTTTGATTTTAGCTGAAGTCCAAATACTTAAGTATCGATAATTTCAATTTAAAAATGATGGACAGGAGTTGCATCATACAATTTCACATGACTATTCAATAGAGTTTTTTTTTATCACCCCAATTAAACTTTCTGTCTATCCTGTGAAGTCATTTAAACTTGAAACTGCTATTGAATATTCGGGAAAATATTTATAGTAGTCTGAAGATAAATAAAGGCAAAGACATCGAAATTAATTGGAGTAACTATAGAAATAATTTCTAGGGTACGCCTCGACCCTATCTTCTTTTTACTAATAATAATATAATATGAATCGTTGGAATTACTTCAAGATTTCTTGGCCCCAAGTATTCTTTTCGATTAAACAACTCAATCACCGAAGGATCATATCTTAAACTAGAAATTAAATTTCTACCATGATAAATTTATTAACTTAAATAATTTTTTTCAATTATAACGAAATATGTATTTCTAAAAGTTTTATAATTAAACCATAATACAAAGTTATTATTACAGATGGACAAGAATGGCCCATAGGGGTTAGTTCCCCCTTTTGTGTCAATCATTTTGATGCTCGCCCTGGCGAATTACTTTGCTATTCAAATGAAAAAAGAGGTTGTGCTGTATTTCCACAGGTACGAAAAACAAAGCATGTGTATTTAAAAAACAATTAATAAAGAATGCATATTTTATCTTTAAGTTATCTAAGTTGATTTCTACTGTTCGAACTCCTCGTCAATCTTCAGTTTCATCGTTTGGCATTTCACATTTTACTGTAAATGTTTTTTATTTTGTTTTTATTATTATTATTATTGTTTATTTTAAAAATATTATTTTTTCATTTTTAACAAAATGAATATGGTAAAGGTGTCAGAAGAAATAACAAGACTTGTGCAGCCAATTTTTATTTTATTAAATTAACGCCCTGACGTTTCGGCCCCAGGTCTACACCATCCTCAGAGCTGAATACATTTGTAGAAAAAACAAAATATAATAATTACATTGGAATGTGTGCTAGAATTAATATAATCGTCTTTATTATTGTTTGTTTTTACCACAAATGTATGGAGCTTTGAGAATGGCCTAGTCCTGGGAGATTTTAGCCGTGAGGGCGTTAATTTAATAAAATAAAAATTGGCTGCACAAGTCTTGTTATTTCTTCTGACTTCTTCACCATCAACCCTACAGCCACAGCACTTCCTCACTTTTACAAAATGAACATAATTTTTATAAATAAACTTATAGAGAATGAAGGAGACAATAAAAGAATGTATCTTCTGCTGGAATTGTAAATTTTTAATTTATTTATAACGAGACTATAGTTTCGAGAGCTTTGCCCTGTTCATCAGTCTATTACAATTGATTCACAGGATTCCTGTGAATCAATTGTACCTAATAGACTGTTGAAGAGGGCAAAACTCTCGAAACTTTAGTCTCGTTATAAATAAATTAAAAATTTACAATTCAACAAAACTCACTCTTTTATTAGGTACAATTGATTCACAGGAATCCTGTGAATCAATTGTAATAGACTGATAAACAGGGCAAAACTCTCGAAACTATAGTCTCGTTATAAGTAAATTAAAAATTTACATTTCCAGCAGAAGACATACTCTTTTATTGTCTCCTTCAATTTATAAAAATTCTGTTACTCTAGGCCAGGGGTCGGTAACCTTCGGCTCTTTCGATTTGAAGATGCGGCTTTATTTTAAATCAAAAATCAAATTTTTATATATCCAATCCTAATCAAATACCATAATATTGAATTAAATATGTTAGTGGCTCTTTAAAAACTGGGAAATTTTGTAAATTGTAACTTTTGGCTTTTCCGTCTCAAAAGGTTGCAGACCCTGCTCTAGGCAAAAAGAATCTTTCAATTTAATTTATAGAGAATGAATATTTTTCAAATTTTTCTTAAATTTATAGATTAGAGAAATTTCACAGTCACTTCTTTTAATTTGTCTATGTTATCTTATTTTCATTTTATTATATTTTTCTATTTATTTACACTTTTATTTTACTATAAATCATTTTTCTTTTTAAAATAATATCTTTTTTTGATGATGAAAATTTTTTATTCATTTTCTAATATTAAATATTAATATTATTTAAAATTACTATCAAGAAAAATAATGTTATTTCCCTATATATAATATATTTACATTTTTCTTTTCTTATTTTTTAAAGCAATTTGTGGATTGTTCTTCTTGGCTTTCTGGTTGGTGGTTACCTGGCTCGGAAGAAAGCCTTAGCTCTCCATCTTCAGTATCTTCTCAAGCTCCAACACCACCATCCACTCCGATGGAATCTTCCTCAGCAAAATCTCTTCAAGTTTTACTAGAATGTGATTGGAGGCCCCATTCTTTCGAAAACGAGCAATGGTGTCATGTCGAACGATATGGCACCCCTCGAGCTTGGCATCTTTCAATTGAAAATAATCGTTTGGGTCTTTTAATAGAAACTGATGCCTCAAGATTGGCCGAACTGGCTGTTCGATTTCTCTCTACTAGGCCCATAATATTACACGTAGAAAGACTTGAACTAATCAGAATTCAATGTATATTTCTAATGATTATTATTAATTTAAAAATCTAATTTAATTAATATTGCAATGGTTATATTACAGCTGTTCAAATTCGAGGCCAGCCATGTTTTATGATCAATGCTGATTCGTTACCCTTAGCTAAAGATAATGCAGCTATTAAACTAAGTGAAGCCCAGCTTGAGCTTTTGCAATCTCTTAGTGCTTTATCTAATCAAGCTTGCGAAGAGGGTAGAGTAATATCTGTACCTGGACATGAAAATGCTCGAATTTTGCCTGCAGGTCATATAGAACAAAATACTCCCTCTAACAATGCAACTAATGCTATAGCACCAGGTAATTCATTATTTTTTAGAATTTACATAGTAATAAGTAGGTTATAATGATAGACAGTCCATAAATTATTTACTTTTATTCAATTTCCGATGTTTCGGAGACTTTTTCTGTCCTTCTTCAGGGTATTGAATAGTTATTGATGGGTGACTATAACTGGGTTCCCATCAATATTGTAATATTGTTGCTATCACTGAAAGGAGAGACAAATAGGAACCGAATTATACTCACCCATCAATAACTATTCAATACCCTGAAGAAGGAAAAGAAAAAGTCTCCGAAACTTCGGAAATTGAATAAAAGTAAATAATTTATGGACTGCCTTTCATTATAACCTACTTATTTCGCTTATCAGTCCGTCTTTCTAAGAAAATAAATAAAATTAATTACATAGTAATAATAATAATCATTCTAAAAATGTACATATTTTTTTAGGAGAATCCAGTGTTGAGTCCTCTCTATATTCTTTAAGTCTAGAAGAACAGCCTCAACCAAAACCTTTGCCAGCGCCTCCTAGTCCAGGGTTTGTGAAATGAAATATTTCGAATACTATTCATTAAAATCATAATTAAAAAACTAAATTTTTTCAGTGAATCTGATTCTTTTTGCTCCCTTGGATCAGCTAGTACTGCATCTCCTAGTGTTTCCTCTCCTCAAGCTCAACCACGGACAATTATTAATCTTCACAATCAGGTATTTTTGAATATCTTATCAACATCAACTATTGTTGTAATCAAAAGCCGTAAATGATTTAAATAAATATTTAATATTTTTTTTAGTCTCCAGACATAGCTGAAGAGCATACAGATGATCTTTTGCCAAGTGCTCCACCATCATCAGTTCCACCTATAGCTGCTCCGAGACAAATTTCTTCATCAAATAATGTTGTTTCGCCTTTTTCTTCTTCCATTCCTTCTCCAATTATTCCTTCTCCAATTCCTGCGCCAACATTTCCTCCTAAAAATCGTCCACGGTGTCCTCCTCCCAATATATTAGTTCACGCAGAAACTCCTACAGGCATGGATGCTTCCATTTCAACACTAAGATCTTGCTTGGATTCTGAGAGGTATCAAGATAAAAATTAACTCAATTTTAGTTGATTCAAAAGATTATCATTTTCTTTTTTGAATTAATAGATATGTGGTATATCCTATGTCATCATCACAATTGACAGCTGGGCCATTAATAGATTATTGTCAGTTACTTGTTGTTTGGGGAGATGTAACTGATCAGCAAGCTTCTCAATGTATTTCCCATTTTCTTGCCGGGGGTCGATTGCTGGTACTCTGCTCCGATCTCTATCGGTATTTAGTGCCCGGAGGTAATTGGAAATACACATTTTATTAATTAATAGTTATTCTAATATTTTTAAGTTGTTTCATTTATAAAATCATTTTTATATCATAGATAAATTGTTTAATATATTAAAATATATGTTAATACTGGAAAAATAAACCGTATATATTTTTTTACTGAGAAATGGTCATTGGATAGATTGAATTTTACTTCATATAAATAATATATAATAATAATATGATTATTCTAAATTAGGACTGCCCCAACCCGCGGGCCGCTGTCATATATGACCAATTGGGTGTTGTTTTTATAAGTATCTTGTATTTAAGAATGTATTTTAAATCTCATTAAAGTAATTAAAAGAAAATACATTCCCTATAATTACATGAAAAATACGTAAATAATAATAACTTTTTTTGGCTTTTCGACCCTTTTAGCCATCAGCCAATTTAAGATACTATTATTAAATTATGACTTTTATGTAGGGATCAGATTTTTAGCCGGTTGCCTCGATTCGGATTCGAACCCGAGTCCACTTGACTAGCAGGCTTGTAATAATAATTTGAAAATAATAATGCATAACATTTTCCTTTGTTGAAAGAATGGCATAATTATAATTTTTCGAATTTTGCTCACGATATAATAAAACTTACTTAAGGAGCTTCTTTCGCGACAATCCACACAAAAACTTTTAGCCTCATAACCACTCTATAAATATGAACGGTTTTAAAATTTTATGTTATGTTTTTTAACGTGACTGTACTTTTTACGCTACTATATTCTATTTATGAATGGATTGTTTCTAAGCCATTGATATTTTATCCCCTCCACTAAAAATAATCGCCCAAATATGTTTTTTTTTTTATTTTTTTATCAAAACTACGTGGTAAATAATTTCAATTTTTTTTTAAGTTACTCCGAATATATTATTCTAACAAATATTAGTTTTTCATCAAGATGGTGAAAGTTCTTTAATGAAAAAAAAAAATAATGATCATTTCCTCACCCTTTCCCTATCTATCATATGTAAAAAATTTCATTTTTAATCGCAATTATTTCATGTTCGGTATGGTAAATCGTCTTCAAATTTTAACAGTGTGTATATTATGCGTTTAATTACTAATATTCCAAGTTTCGAAGACTTCTTGAATTTTTGCATTTGTGAAAGAACTACCTTAAGTAACTTTTAATTATCGTTTTAAAGAAATGGTAAATTATGAGAAAGCATTTGATGTGTTCTGCTATCCATTTGCTGGTGATGTTTCCAGTGTTTTCGAAATCTTACAAATGGAATTAATCGACCTACAATTCAATATTATTTTGTTGAACTAAAAAATATATACCCCACGAATCCAAAAATACAATTGTTTACTAAGTACGTAACAGCAAAAAATTTCCTAACATTAGATATTTTGCCCAAACAATTCTTAGTACCTTTGGATCTACATACGTTGTGAAGCTTTATTTTCTAATTAAATTGAAAGTTTTTGCCGAGAGTAGCAGAATTTTTATATATTGAAGGAGACAATAAAAGAGTGTGTCTTCTGCTGGAATTATAAATTTTATTTATTTATAACGAGACTATAGTTTCGAGGGCTTTGCCCTCTTCATCAGTCTATTACAATGTATTCACAGGAATTAATTTATGAATTAATTCATAAATTAATTCCTGTGAATACATTGTAATAGACTGATGAAAAAGCAAAGCCCTCGAAACTATAGTCTCGTTATAAATAAATAAAATTTATAATTCCAACAGAAGACACACTCTTTATTGTCTCCTTCAATTTATTTTCTAAAATGAAATGTAACAAAAACAAAATTAGAGCGTCAACAGACGTAAATCTGGAAAACCAGTTAAGATGTACAACTTCAACTATCGAAAGATTCAGAAAAATTAAGTAGAGAAACGCAAATATCATACTGAAAAAAAGTCATTGATATTTTTTGTTATTTTAAAATAAAATTTGAAATATTGTTTAGTTAATGTGGATTAACTAATCATTTTTTTATTAAAATATTTAAAATTTATATTTATTAAGCATAGAAATATTTTTTGTTGTTCAATCCGTGTTTTGTTTTCATATCTCGTTGTAGTATTATTTTTTTCCACATTTACACTGACATTTTCTGTGTACCTCTGGATTCAAATTAATTGCATACAAAATAAGTACGAAATTTGTTGTAAATCCAGATTTCGAAAAAAATAAAAATAAATATAAAAAATGGCAATTATTCTTATTTATGGGCTGGTCTTAGAAATTTTTAGGTCGTCAAACGGACAGAGGTGCAATTTAGGATGGCCAGGCCTGTTCTAAATAAAACAATTATTAATTTATTGTTCTAAATATATAAGCAAAATATATGATCTATTTATATTAATTGAAAATGAAATTTTTTCTAGGTACAGCTGAAGTTAGAGAAAATGAACTTGTTCAATTCACTTACGGGAAATGGACTCAAGTTAAACTTCTCCATCATATTTTCTGTTATCAAGCGTCTCCGGCGAAACCAAAGCCAGGTTTTTATTAAAACTAATTTTCATTAAATACCTAAAAAATATATTGAATGTTTTAAAAATTTAGACAAGATAGAAATTGTCATATATTGGCTGGCAAAATGGGTTTCTACCCGATGCCAATAAATAAATAAAAAAAAAAAAGAAATTGTCTTGGAGATGAAATTGAACTTAAATCAATATCTTAGTGTCGCAGTGAGAATTTGATTATTATTCGTTGCTTTGGTGAATGTGGTCTATGAACGCTATTAAAACTAATTTTCATTAAATACCTAAAAAATATATTGAATGTTTTAAAAATTTAGACAAGATAGAAATTGTCTTATATTGGCTGGCAAAATGGGTTTCTACCCGATGCCAATAAATAAATAAAAAAAAAGAAATTGTCTTGGAGATGAAATTGAACTTAAATCAATATCTTAGTGTCGCAGTGAGAATTTGATTATTATTCGTTGCTTTGGTGAATGTGGTCTATGAACGCTATTTTCATTAAATACCTAAAAAATATATTGAATGTTTTAAAAATTTAGACAAGATAGAAATTGTCTTATATTGGCTGGCAAAATGGGTTTCTACCCGATGCCAATAAATAAATAAAAAAAAAAAAAGAAATTGTCTTGGAGATGAAATTGAACTTAAATCAATATCTTAGTGTCGCAGTGAGAATTTGATTATTATTCGTTGCTTTGGTGAATGTGGTCTATGAACGCTCAGGGAGTCGAAGCCTGCACTTCATGAAACACCTCAATGCGAAATTCCAGATGAGAACAGTATAGTTAGGTTGAGAGAATTAGCTAAAAATCTCAAATGCACCAGCTGCAGAAGTTTTTTAGATATGGAAAAATTGAGTAATTTTAGTGCGACGTTGCCAAGTTGTCATCTCTCACTTGCCATGTCATTAGAGAAAAAACCATCAAAAGTACCTAACTTTTAACATTTTTCATACAAAACGAATACCGCATGATACAATTATTTTAACAGAAAAATATTTGTTATATCTTCAGTTAATGATTCTAAGTTTTTCAAAATAATTTCAAGAAAATTACGATTGTAATTTAATGAAACAGTCGCTTTAACATCAATCGGGATAGGATTCGCGTGTTAAATATCCAAATTTCATTAGTAAATATTTACAAATTTAGTGCCGCAAGGACTAGTGAAAAAATTTCTACGTGTAAAGGACACTTATTCAAAGTTTTAAAAGGATTCCTAGAAAATCGATTTATTAGGGAACGTCCTTAAAGGGCGATGTTGGGAGTTGCGACTCCCAACTTCGCTAGAAAAGCAACAGCTATACTCCTTAAGAGTATAGGCAGAAGCTGACCACTAATAATAATGAAAATTCAATATTATAATATGGCTAATTTCTATTAAAATACATTTTAATATGTTGTTTAATATATCTACATTTTATTTTATTTTTTTACTTTACACTAGGGGGTATGGTGAATTATTGTAATCGTGCATGAAAAAATTGTTTGTTTGCTTCGTATATTTTTGAAATATCAGAACGGCTATAACCTTATATAGACAACATCGAAAAATTTATATTTTAAGAGATATTAATTATTTTGTCAAAATATTTTTTTAGTGTGTAAATGTAGTACCAAATTTTTTATTCCCTCTAGCTCAAAAACAAATGAAACAATCAAAAATAAATTTTATATTTTATATTATTAAGATTAAGAGCTGTTTTGATTTTGGTTGAAATCGGACCAAAAATTAGGGGATACCTAGGGTTTTTAAAAATTTGAACTCTGTCCGATTTTTTACACAGTCTTTAAGGCCCTATGAAACTATCAATGCAAAAATCATCTTCTGAAATAGGCGGGGGGAGGGGGGGGGCATGTATAACTTAGTCATGAGATAGTCAAATCATATATTTTAAATTTAGATGAAAATATCAAATTTTTCTATTTCTTAAATTCAATGACTTGAATAGTTTAGCTAATTAATTTTATTACCTATATGAATATAAAACATGGGATGATTCAATTGCGGTTTCGAAAGGCTAATATTAAGATTTTATTATACACTATACTGAAAGCCATTGGATTAGACTTAGACTCAGCACCCACCAAACCGTTTTAAGATTTCTTAATATTATATTACACAAATGATCTTTATCCAAACATCTACATTAATCGAAAAATCTACTGTTTATTGATTTTGTAAATATCAAAAAAGATCCCCAAAAATATTTGGGACATCTGCCACGCACGAATGTTATATCTAACTATATAATAAACGAGCTTTTCGTCCGTGCCTTCGGCACGCCCTCGAAACTCGGCCCTCCGGGCTGGTGCCCTAGCGGGCGGCGTCTCGGTCCAAAAATTTTATTCCTCTTAAAAAACCACACTCCAAATGTATACCTGTAAACTCCCGAAAATACATAGCCTCTTAAAAGTTTCGCCTCATTTTCGTCCTGACACAGCTACAGAAATGAGGCTCTAGATATGAATCTGGAAGTATTTTTTTTTCTATAATCTACAGCATTGTGATATTTTTTGTGTGGAAATAGATTTATTTAAATAAGTGGGATCGTGTGAGGAGGAGAATTATATTATATTATAATTGAATGTAATGGAAGGCAGCCCAGAGGTAGTGAGGAAAGAAAAAAATTAACACATATAAAATAAGGTGTAATTTATATGTGTTAATTTTTCTTTCCTCACTACCTCTGGGCTGCCTTCCATTACATTCAATTAAAGTTTCTACCAGTCCGTCTCTCTCCAGAGAAAATTTCGTTGCAAAAAAATATTATATTATTTTTTTTAAATTTGGGATCGATAATCGATATAAGGCTCCAAATATTTAAAAGAGATCAGGTGTTGTTTGTATGACAGGCTGCTCCATCCAGTATTGCCATGAGAAACTCGGGCATGCGTGTCTTAAGTCGTTCAATTTTGTAAAAATCAATAAATAAGAATTACAAAATTTAGATTTTTAAAAAATTATAAAAAAGTGGCAAATTATTAAAAAATAAACAAATAATATATAAAATATAAATCAAATAAGATGTGATTAATTTCTTCTATCCGCAAAGAAAAGCGAATTGAATATTTAATTTTTGAGTGGTGAAGGGGGGGGGATAATTATCAATATATTTAATGTTTCTTAATTTAAAATCAATTGGAGTCTTTCATTTCAAAATTCGAGTTAAAATTACAATTATATTTCAAATTTGCCTCGACTTATCTCGACTCAAAACACAAATATACCGACGGCATCAGCGCCCCTGTCGGCAGCATTATTAGGTCAGCGTTGCTGCAAATTAATCTTGGCTATTCTTATTATTAATAATAATATATATTAGATAAGACAAATCAGAGGAAAAAAGGAACAATTAAACACCTTGTTAAAACATGCGATCAATTGCAACGTTTCGCCAATTTATTGTGGCTTCATCAGGCTCTAGACAAAAAATAAATACAAATGAATCATTCACAATCATCAAAATCAACCCAGACATAATATAATATAATTACCTTGATCAAATTTATAAAACACTTCGTCATTTCTTTTTTTACTAATTAGAATAGGTACATACCATATATATATATACCAAATTAACACACTTATTTATACAACACCATAGATTATTTAGAGTAGCAATGGATTCAACCAGACTAACTCTACACTTTCGACTATTCAAAAGGATTTAAAAAATACAAAAATAACTCTTATCAATACATTATAATATTTAATCTAAAATTAACATCTAAAATTAAACTCATTTATATGCATTCAGCAGAATATATCAAATTCAAATCAACATCTCATTAGGCTATTTTTAAAAAAACATTCATTCTATTTTCAATTGACAATCACCAGTTTCTCACTCTTCCCTTCCAATCTTTTTTATTATTTTTATGGACCTTATATTTATTCAATAAATTATTATATACTTATAGAGCTTAGATTATTCGTGTCCATTTTGAAATTAATAGAGTCATTTAGATATAATATATATGTAGGTATCATTTCACTGAGTTCTCTTTTAAATAAATTCCCTTCAAAATCTAGTATTTCTACTTCATTAAAATTAAACACCTGATTGTCCTCGAATCGATGGGTAGCTAACGCCGTTTTCCCCACCTTATCCTTATTTCGTTCATCTCAATCCTTTTTGCTTTGATAAATTCGTATTTCCAACTTTTGTTTTGTTTGCCCAATATAAACCTTTTCACAACTACATTTAATTTTATATACCAAATCTGAACATTTCATTGTATCTGTTTTATCTTTTAATTTAGTATATACTTGGCCAATAGTTTTATGTTGTAGAAAGCAGGTCCTATAGGTGTTCTTTTAAAACATCCAGAAATAGCTTCTGACAAGCCTTTTATATATGGGAATTTAAAAAAATCTTAAATTTTTTGCATTCCATTAAATCTTTCAATGCACTTGGAGATGAAGTTTGAAGGGTAATTATTTATTTTCAATAACTCTCCCACTTTCTTTAGATTCTCTTCATGAAAATCTGTGTGACTTAATTTAATGGCTCTATGTAGTAAACCTAGCACAACACTAGATTTTTGTTTTGTCGGGTGGTTAGAATAAAGTTCAATACTTTGCCTGAATTCTCCTGTTTCATGTACCAGTTTGTCCTCATAACACCATCATTGCCTTCTCTGTATATAATTATATCAAGGAAAGGTAATTTTCCATCTACTTCCTTTTCCATAGTAAATTGTATCTTCTCATGGAAACAATTAAAATCCTCCAGTAAACCATTGCATTCATTTTCGGGTATGGCCAAAATAGTGTCATCTACGAATAGTCTTAGGAACGATACACTAATTTTGTCCCATCTAATTCTGATAATGGAACTGAATAACAATAATATATAATAAATATTTGAAAATATACTTGATGTTTATATTTTTTAAAAATTGATTTATCTTTTTTTGATTTATTAGATAGAACAATTGAACTTCGAGACAATGAAGGCAAACCTTATCCAGTGGGTGTTCAAGTTCTTGCAGTTGAAGATACTTGGCATACTCCTTCTTTACTTTTAGCTACGTCAAAATCTACTCAAGGAACAGCCCTATTTTCTCAGGTATTAAAAAAATGTCTATTTAGAAAGATGTTTATAAAAACAACAAACATAATGAGCACTCAGCAACATTTCTACTAGAATTTCTTGAGATCTTTATGAATCAGAATTTACTATTTTTTTTATTATGAAATTTATTTCTTAATAAATACTTTTTATTGAGTGGATATCGATGAGGCAGTCCAAAAAAAGAAGAAGATAATTTACACTATCTTTTTATTCATAAAACCGACGTTTCGGAGGCTATTCACTCCTTCTTCAGGGTCTGTAATTAATTAAAATGAGATTTGGCCATCATTACAAATAAGATCATCACAATTTTTTTTTATAAATACAATTAATATATAATTATATAAATTTTTTTTTTTAATCAAAAATATTCTACTCACTTTGAAAAGTCAGTGAAGGAAATCGACATTCCCCTCTATCTCCGCATTGGATTTCCTTCACTGACTTTTCAAAGTGAGTAGAATATTTTTGATTAAAAAAAAAAATTGTATATAAGTAAATATATATTAATTGTATTTATATTAAAAAAATGTGATCTTGTTTGTAATGATGGCCAAATCTCATTTTAATTAATTAAAGACCTTGAAGAAAGGAATAGCCTCCGAAACGTCGGTTTTATGAATAAAAGATAGTGTAAATTATCTTCTTCTTTTTTGGAATGCCTCATCAATATCCACTCAATTTCACTTATCAGTCCACGTCTCCAACAATTACTCCAATAATACTTTTCATTTTTTTTAACATTATATGTTCTCAAAAGTTCACTCTTATCAATATATTTATTGAATACCAATCTTAAACATTTCAGATTCATTTGGAGCTTGATCCCCAACAAGTAGCGGCGGGAAATGTTGACCAATCTGCATCTTTGATACTTCAACGAAGTGATCAGGCGCGATTAGATATATTAAGGGATGTGCTTGGAAATCATTTAGGACTTAAAGTGTCATCCTCTTTGAAAAAACCACCTCCTGTTGAACCAGCGTACTTCTTAGGAAGACATGAAGTAAGACTCGAATATTTAAAAGTTTAGCATTTAGTGGGAATTTCTATTCATATAACTTTTAATCTTATTCGTAAATATAATTTTTAATTTTATTCGTAAATAAGGGGTCAGGTTGGCCGAGTGGTTATAAAGCAGCCTTCTAATCATTAAGCCCGACTCGCTGCAAATATTTGAGCGGCTAAAATCTAATCCCTTCAGGGAAAGACAATGGGAAACCATCCCTGTGAAAAATTTCCCCAGGAAAATTACAATGGAGAGAATACTCTCCACAGTAATCGGAATCGAGTATGGCTCTTGAAGAAGAAGAAATAATGTACCATATAGAAAGATATATTTATTTATTTTATTATTATTATTTAATTTACAAGGAATGAATTCTTAATAATTTTATATATTTGACATTTTAGTTCGAAGGTATAAGCTTAATCTATTTTTACTTTACCATCAGTGTATGGTCATGTATTGTAAAAGTGCATGAAAAAAGTGTTTTTGTCTTCTTTTTTTTGAATTATCTCTAAAACACCTCAAACTATTTTGATCAAAAATTGAGTAAAATAATAACGTTTTGACCTACAAGAAAGCCTTATAGAGTGAATATCGAAAAACTTATATTTTATGAGATATTAATCATTTTGCCAAAATATCTATTTGTTAGTATTATACATTACCAAATTTTGTGTCTAGTACAAAAATTAACGGGAATATTAAAACGAAATTTTATTTGTATATTTTTTGTATTGCGATTAAGAGCTGATTAGATTTTGGCTGAAATCGAACCCAAAATTAAGGAGAGGTTTTAAAAAAATTAAAATTATAAAATCTTCAAACTAAAAAGCCAAGAAAAATGAATTTACTACTAAGGCTTTTATAATAAAAAATAGAGCCTCTATCTAAAATAAATTTGAGTAAAATTTTACGTTTTATTGTTTTCCTGTTCTCTCAAGAATAAATTATTGTATTGCGCATATAAATATTGGTGATGAACACAGAGAAGCCAAAATAAAAAAAGGTGTAAGACAAGGATGTGTGCTGTCACCCATGATTTTCAACTTATACATAGAAGAAGCGATTAAAGAATTCAAAGACAAAATTGATACAGGTATAGAAATCCAAGGTCAAAAGATCGCTATGTTAAGATTTGCCGATGACATTGCCCTTCTAGGAAGCAATAAAAAAGAATTAGAGGACGCCTTGAATGGAATTAACCAAATCCTAATAGAAGAAATCAAAATGAAAATAAACAAGAATAAAACCAAGGTCCTAGTATGTACAAAAAAAGAACAAACGAGACAGGAATGCATCAAAATTAACCAAGAAAACCTAGAAGGAGTTAAGGAATTCCGCTACCTAGGAAGTAAAATAACATGGGATGGGAGGAGCAAAAACGAAATTAAATCAAGAATTGCCCAAGCAAAAATGGGGTTTAATACAAAACAAAAACTACTATGCTCCTCCTCAATCAGCTTAGCAAACAGGAAGTTGCTATTGAAGACATATGTATGGAGCATAGCCATGTACGGGTGTGAAACCTGGACAATTAGAGAAGAGGAGAGAAAGAGATTAGAGGCTTTCGAAATGTGGTGCTACAGAAGAATGATGAATATCAAATGGATGGATAAAATTACAAATGAAGAAGTTCTTGGAAGAATCGGAGAAAGAAGAACCTTGTGGAAGAGTCTGAAGAAGAGAAGAGGTCAGATGATGGGGCACACACTGAGACATGGGGGACTGCTTAGGGATATCTTGGAGGGGGAGGTGGGAAAGAAAAGGGAAGGGGAAGAACCAGATTAGAATATTTCAACCAAATAATTGGGGATATGGGATGCCAGACATTTAGAGAGGTTAAACAGCTGGCGGGGGACAGAGTCGAGTGGAGACGGATTGTTGCATCAAACCAGTCTTAGGACTGTATACTCAATGATGATGATGATTGCGCAGGATAAAATAATTTATTTAATCGGACTAAGTGCGCCCTTCTTCTCACATTCCTTATAAATAGAGACCGGATTCCTATGCAATTGGATATTTTGTTTGCCGCCACATACGACCCAGGCGATCAATTATCTATCCGAATCATGCATCTAGGATACTGTGGGTTAAATTTTATACTGCATATTTGAGTAATATTGCATAAAATTGCATATTTGGAGAATATTGCATAAAATTGCATATTTGAAGGATTTTTTGTCAAATATTGCCTATTTTACGCCAAATACAGATTTTTTAAAAGTAAATTTTCTGAGAAAGAATGAACAATAGCCAATTTTGGCCATTGAGTATTCGTATGTGTATGTGAAAGAAAGTATGTCTAAATTAGTGTAGTGATCAGATTATAGCCGGACAAACATTTGCATTATTTTATTAGTTTATTATTTGTACGTCAATAAGAAAATCTTATTAATATACAAAATTAAAAGCAATACAATACAATCATGTCTGTTAAATAAAACTACCCCCCACCCCGTACCCCCGTATTTCATTTTTTGAAACATTATTATATTTATTATGTTGATTATATTCAAGAGCACCTATTATTTCTTTGAGTTTAATGATTTTTTATTATATTAAATATAATGAGAATTTTGTGAAATTTTTTACGCAATAAAAGTACCTATACATATTTGACACTTGGTGTCTATAGCTTACTTTATCATTTTATTTATCCTTCAAATATATATTCTTTTTGTCTTCAATTTAAATTTTTAGTGCATAAAAAAATTTATTTTGCCAATTTTTACTGCATATATTTACATATTTCAACGTGTTCTACATATTACTTCCATATTTCAGCCTTTTTAACTGCATAATTTGCTACTCTTTGCAAAATATCATTTTTATTGTATTATTAGATTATTACCTATATAATACTAGCTGCGACGCCTGCCCTCTGGTTAGTTTTTGCATTTCTACCTTTCTGGTCGCCCACAGATTATGTATACAGCATTTGGTTGAGTTGGTCCAAAGACCTAGAATTTTCATTTTTGACCCTTCCCCCATTTTAGGTGCTTATTTTCAAAATTTCTTTAAAAAAAAATGTCAAAAATTATATCTTCTACAACTTTGGTTCTGATGGAATTTGCCATAGAGTAAACAGTTTAGGAGTTATTTGATTATTTTTTATTATTTCTGGGGGGGGGGGGGGGATGCTGACAGGTAGAGACACAGGCACAAATGCCCTTAACAAGTAAATGATTTCTTTATTTTTTTTTTCAGATAAAACAAGAACTTTTAAGTGCTCTTGAACCAAGACTTGGTCCTGAACGTACAATTCGATTGGGAGGGAATTTAAGTCTTCAATTATGTGGCAAAGGTTCAATGCCTCCGCCATCTTCACCTGCTTCCTCCGGATTGCCATTGCCTGTGATGTTACATGCCTGCCCTCGTCATTTCGATACTGTTACTTATTTTGATGTAAGTATATACCGGATGAGTTTTTTATCTTGAGACAGTCTTATAACTCAAAAACAGTGCATTATATGGAAAAACGTTTAAAATAAAAGTTTATTTATATCGAGGGGGAAACTAAACTACGCTATTGTTTGTCGACGTAGAACAAGCTTTCAAGGGTATTTCAAGGTCAAGTTCTGTTTTTTAAATGGAACTCTATATTTTTCTTTACGTCACCTTATTCTACCAAAAAAACTGAACAACTTTCATAAGAACTATTTTTTTATACGACATCAAATAAACAAAATACATGAATCAATTAGATCTTAAAAAAATCTTAATAATTATTTTTAAAAATTATTCAACTTAATTATCAAATAATAATGATTAAATAAATAATTATTAAATTGAAAAGTCACAACAATGAAAATAAGGGTTATTATGATATTAAAACTTCGTTATACGATTTAAGAGATTATGTTCTACTTAAAATTCTTGAGTTTAAAAAAGTTTATTTCTCGAGTCAATCCAGTAGATAGTTATATTGTATTTCTATAATAAAAATGGAGTATTTTTTGTTGAAGACAGAATTGAACTGGTCTTAATTTATGGTGAATGTGGAAGAAGTGTTAGGGGCTGCCATTGAAATGGATGCCGAGCGTTTTCCTAAACCCTCAAAAGCTTCATTTTATCGTATTGTAAATCTGTTAAAAAAATAAGGAAATTGGAACTGGAATTCATCCAGGAGACTTGCCATACACTCAGGAATGTCACAGAATATAGTCGGAAAATTATTTATTTAATAATTAAATATTTGATCATTATTATTTGATAATTAAGTTGAATAATTGTTAAGAATAATTATTATTTGGATTTTTTTAGATATAATTGATTTATTATTTTTTTTTATTTGATGTTGTATAAAAAAATAGTTCTAATTGAAGTTGTTCAATTTATTTTGTAAATTTAGGCAATGTAAAGAAAAATATAGGTTTCTATTTAAAAAACAGAAGTTCACCTTGAAATACCCTTGAAAGCTTGTTCTAGGTCGACAAACAATATCTTAGTTTATTTTCCCCCTTGATATAAATAAACTTTTATTTGAAACTTTTTATCATATAATGCACTGTTTTTGAGTTATAGGACTGTCTCAAGATAAAAAACTCATCCGGTTTACCCCACTGATTTTTGAACTTCAAAAAATCTACAATAAATATGTTTTTAGCGATTGGCTACTTCTCGAGTAGGCCGTCTTCTTCTCCTTGCTGAAGTTCTTCCAAGTACCCAAACTATTCTTCATGGTGATGGTTGTCTTATTCATGATGGGTTAGCTGTTTTGGCAAACCGTCAAACAGCTGGTCAGGGGCGAAGCGGAAATTCTTGGTTATCCCCTCAAGGATGTGCCTCTTTTTCTGTTCAAATCCACGTACCAGGAGGAACCTATCTTGCTGCTCATCCAGCTTTTGTTCAACATGTGGCATCTTTAGCAATAGTCCAGGCTATTGTTGGAGAACCGGGGCTTGAGGTAATATTTACTTAGATTAAATTAAATAATAAGAATAAATAAGATTAAATCATAAATTTGTGATAAACTATCAAAACATAATTTAAATAATAACTACGCTTGCTTTGAGACATTATTCCTAGTCTGATAAACACTTGACTCAAAGACTGTAGATAAAAGTCAAACATTCGAAACTATAGTTTCTAAAAAAAAAATGCTACTATCGGCAAGAAAAAATCTTTTCTATTATATATTAGACTTTTTTAACAAAATTTACAAAAGTAAAATTATCACATTAATTTACAAAGTGAAGAAACACTCCCTTCGCCAATCCATATATACAGTAATGTCTCTATAATTTAATTATTTTTCTAAACTTTGTGAAAATTTCAACAAAAACCCACATAATAATACTTATTAAATTTATTTCTTCTAATGAGTTCAATTCTCAGTATATTAACTTTACATTTCTTGGGACTTTAGTACAGAAAAATAATGGAATTTATTTTAATCTTTTTTTTTTTTAGAATCTCGATCTTCGTATTAAGTGGCCAAATGACGTTTATTTGGGCTTATCAGCTAAAGTAGGTGGTATTCTCGTAAACTCCACTCATATTGATGATCGTTTTATTTGTACTATTGGTAAGTAAAATTAGAGAACACCTTAAAGAAAATTGATTTTTTTTTTAATTTAATAATCTTTGGAAAAGGTTGCGGACTAAATTTGAATAACGCCGAGCCAACTATGAGCATCGCGAAAGCAATTGAAGAACTCGGTCCAAATAAGCCTTCACTTACGCTCGAACGATATCTCGCTTCCGTTTTTACAAGACTGGAATATTTACTTGATCAATGCCAGGTAATTATTTCTTTAAAAATAATCATTTTTACTAAATACCACATATTTGACAATAGCTTAAATTTAAATACTCATTGTGTTAGTTAAAATTTAAAAAATTTTGAATTTTACATTCTTTTTAAAGAGCGAGGATATTTTATCGACTAAAGGCTGGTGCACACGAGGCTTTTTCTGCTACTTGCTCCTAACTTGTTTGCCCTACTTGCAATTTGAAGCTATTTCAATCAGGCTGATTTTTCGCCTGTTGGCTTCACACGAGGCTTTTTCAGAAATTAATTCAAGTTGGCCGGCTAGGTTGCGCGCGCAAGTGTCAGTCCAGACAATGAATGCATATAAACACTGCTCATCTTTAAAGACATCAATTAATATTTCAATTTGTTCTTGAGTCCACTTTTGGAATTTGGAAGGCATATTCTCTTTATTCATTGCAGTAAAGAGTTGAACATTGAGAAAAAAAATATCTGTGATATCAGCTGATGTCAATGACCATGTCACCCACGTGTTAAAATAATGCTTTCCGATTGGCTGCTACTACAAGGATCAAGTAGCTTAACTTTTTTTTAGAACATGGTCTATATTTTGAATCAAGCAAGCATGCTAGTAAGACAGTCCGGAGTGACGTCATTTCGACCCCTCCATGCCTCCAAATTTACAGTTAGCCGAACAAGTAGGAGAAAATGTCTCGTGTGAAGCGGTCTTAAGCTACTGATCCCTCAGTTTAAACTAATATATATCTATTGTCTATCTGAAGGATGGGATTTCAATTATTTAATCTATTTTCTTATTCATTTATTAAATCATTTTATATTATTATCAAACATCCAACAAACACCGCTATAAGAGTGAACATTTTTAAAATTATAAATAACTGATTAATATCCAAATAAAATTATGGAATAGAGATGTTAACCTTTATTTAACTATTTTAGGCCGGCGCTGTTGAGAATGTTTTAAATCAATATTATGCCAGATGGTTACATTCTAATCAAATGGTTGAGGTAGTGGATGGACTTGGAAAACAACGCGAATCAGCTATTATACACGGCATCGATGAAGATGGCTTTTTATTGGCAAAATTGACTAAAGGTGGACGCCTTCTCTCCTTACATCCTGATGGGAATTCTTTGGATATGTTCCGTGGGTTGATTGCACCAAAAATGTGATTTTATGCCTATAAAATCTTTTTCACTGAACCATCTCAATCACACAAATATTTCAATTAACTTAAAACTAGTCTGAATAGGGAATTTTGTGTTCTAGTCATTTAAAAAGCATCTCATTCACTAAAACTATTCGGATCCTCAAAGAGGAAGATATTAGTTGAAAAGTATCTTACAGTTATAAAGGTCTTCAGCAAATTTAATTGCAATTTTAATATGGCGCATTTTAATAGTCACTTACTTGGTCTGACTTTATTTTACAGATCAATTTAATTAAAGCATATAAAATGCATTAATACTATACTTATTACTTATATTTTATAAACTATTTTAAATGCATTTTTAAGTATAGTATAATCTTGATACTTATTTTTGTAATTTCTTATAATTAGTCATTCACTAAAAAGCCATTTATTTATAATGGTTAAAATCCAAATTCTTTCTTTATGAATAAACTAAAGAGTGTGTTCTCTGCTTGATGAGTACTTTCAACCAAAGGCTTGTTTAAAGCACCAGTTTCCAAAGAATCACCTAAGTTAAGAAACATTTTTCGCCCTTTGTCCTGAGGCAGGTGATCTCCTTCAGACACTCTGTGCTGTTGGCATTTTCACAGTCTTCCCAATCACAGTCATGTAGCATGCATCTGCATTCTAATGGAATTGATTGGGAAGGAATAAAGGGAGATATGATTTCGAAAGCTTTGCCTTTATCCTCAGTATTATAACAAATATTATAATTTTTTTACATCAAGCGCAAGATATCCTTTTTGATTTATTCTTAAGAATTCAACAACTCTAAGCAAAAAAAAACTTTTAATTGAATCCGAATCTTTTATTTAATAAACGTCATGTATTTCTATCTCAATATTTTTTCTATTTATTTTTTTATTTAGAGAGCGCCTCTTAAATTATTAAAATTGTTATTTAAAAAAAAATATCTTTAACAGATAGCTAGTTGATGACCAATTACAGATCAAGTGCCTCTACTTTAATTTTTTAGATTAATTAAAAAAAGTATAATTGAGATTTGCATCTGGAACATCCAATCTGTATTAATTCTTTTAATATTGTAAGATATTTTATTAAAATCTGTAAAATTAAAAATAGAATGTGAAATATTCTTCAAAAATCAATAATAAGTTTTGTTAATCATAAGTTTCCTATATTTGATTCGGTCGCGAATGCCTGTGATTTTTGTAAGATATTAAGTGAAAATAATATCTGAATTTATATATTTCTGACTTGAAATAATGGAGTTAAATAATTTTCTAATTAATATATTAAAGAATGATCAACATATTAACGAGAATTGTTTTTGATCGTGTTTTTAAAACAAGATATATATATCGCGAGACTACTGCTGGTTGAGGCTATTGGAGTCTGCTGAATCTTAAGTCTGGACCAAGAGAGAATGAAAAAGATGTGATCCATTTAGCTATGATCCAGCATCATTTCGCGATTAGCCCGCATGACGCTTTTCATATCAAACACTGATATGGATTTGTAATCTGAGATGTTATATATTCAATCCCCCCAGTCCAGCGCGCTCGATCTGTTAACACGTATGGTAGGTGTTTGCTATCAATTAATCATAAGTTTCCTATATTTGATTCGATCGCGAATCGAATGCAGGTGATTTTTGTCAGATATTAAGTGAAAATAATATCCGAATTTATATACATATATATCTTGTTTTAAAAACAATTCTCGTTAATATGTTGATTATTCTTTAATATATTAATTAGAAAATTATTTAATAGGTTTTGTATTTGAGTTGAAGTTTCGGGGACTGTGATGATGATTAAAAGTTGTAATTACGGCTAAAACTTCTCAAATTTAATCATTTTTATGAGATGTTCTCATTGACATATAAGATTTTCCACCTAATTCTGATGACTTTATGATCACTTGAAAATAGCTCTGGAATTTGCAATTAAAAAGACTAATGATGTTAATGAGAACATTCCAATGAGAAAAATTCAAAACTTTTAGTCTTTTGTTTTAATATATTTTAACCAAATTTGATTTTATACGAGTAACCTAATAAATAAAAATAATAATAATAATTAAAGGAATCGTAGGGAGTTGGACATGACTAAATTAAATTTGTCTGGAGTTTTAAATAAGAGAAAAACCATTTTCAAACAGTATCCTTACAATTCACTCAATTTTATCAAATAATATAAAACATAAACTTTTTAAAACAATGTAATTGTTTCCTGTCAAAATAATTAAAAGAATCAAATTGAACAAAGAACTTTTTATTTATTATGTACTATCAGATATCTTAAGAAGTGCACTACTTACGTGGAGTAAGGATACTGTTTGAAAATGGTTTTTCTCTTAGTTAAAACTCCAGACAAATAAGTTTAATAAATGAGCCACTGAAGAAGTTGCAAACCAGCAACGAAATGTTTGACGTATTTAAATAAAAACTTGTATTTAATTTAAAGTCATGTCCAACTCCCTACGATTCCTTTAATTATTAATCATGGACACGAATAATGAAATATTATAATAATAATATATATTATGTATATATTATATAGATTATTTCAATCATCTAATAGCGTTTTCCTATGGGCGATTTATTGCACTTTGTATCAGTTGCGTTAGAAATCTAAATAAACCCAACACTAAGCTATAGTAGCTAGAGCTACTAGATTATATTACAATATACATAGTAGCTATAATAGAGGTGATGACGTCGGCGCCCATCTCAGTGCACACTGGAGTCTAATGGAAAACGCTATATGAAATCATTGATTATAAATTGATGCATATCTCAAAATAATTATAAAATGGCCAACATAAATAGAAAAATGACTTAGGTAGATGTATATATTAAATGCTTTAATTATTATTCAGAAAGTGATATAAAATATAGCCATTGCAATTAAATCCATCTCTAGTTGAATTTTAATAAATTTAATTCCGTCGATGTCTATTGTTGTGTACTATATAGTCTATTAAAATTTATAAAATTTATATTATATAGTTAGTTCAATTTATATAGACTTTTTTTTGTTTCAAATTTCTATATATTTTTATATATTTTTTGAATGACAAAGTCTTATTTACAAATAAATATTTATATTTATTATTTATAAAAAATTTGAAAAACTATATTTTCTCTAAAACGTTTTAACTATTCTTCTTAATTTAATTAACAAATAAATTATCAAAGTTTAATATATTAAATTATCAATATGCATGCGTGCTTGCAAATAAAAGCAAACTTAAATAAATGTATCTGTTAAACATAATCATGAATTTGGAATTTTCGACTCATAAGGGTTGGATTTAACCTTAGTAGCCCTAGAGATAAATAAAATGACTGTGGATTGCTCTCCATTACTAATGATATTATGAATACTTAACTGTTAAATTAGAAAAAATTTTAAATTACACTGCTCGACAAAAATTAAACAAAAATGTGTATCCGTAAATCTAACAATTTATTCCAGTAGAGTTTTATATGATGATTCTCATAGTGTTTTTGAATTTTTACACCAGTTCAGAGTTTTGAGATGTTATCAGCCAAAACGACGAAAAAGGCCATTTTGACCTATTTTCGAATCCCATTAGTTATGAAAGAGCAATATTTGAAATCAAAATGTTTTGTTGACTTAATAGAAAACAGCTTTCTCTTGGATTTTCAATTTACTGCTTGCTTTTATCTCGATTAAAACTCGATTTAATCAAAAAACCAAAACTACGTCATTATAATGGATAATACCAACATAGATTAAAAACATTTGGTCTTCGTTTTTAGTTATAACTCGAGTTATAATTGAGGTAAAAACAAGCAGTGAAATGAAAATCAAAGAGGAATCTTTTTTCTATTAAGGAAACAAAATATTTTGGTTTTAAATACTGTTGTTTCATATCTATGACGCCTCAATAATAGACCAAAATGGCCTTTTTCTGTGTTTAGATAAAAAACATGTCAAAATCCAGACCTGTTGTAAAAAATTTTAAAACACTATGAGAATCGTCGTATAAAACTACTGGAATTGTTAGATTTACGGATACAAATTTTTGTTGAGCAGTGTTATTAAAAAACGTTTTATTATAGTGGTGACCAGGAACTCTTTTAAACAGTTCACGATGTAAATAGAAAGCTAAATAAAATTTTTTCTATGATGTACAAAACGTTTCGAAGCACAGAGGGCTATATGGCCAATTCGGCTGGTTAAGATTATTTTTATTTGTTCCTTAGTGCAGGCCCGTGGAGAGCTCTTGGGCAAAATAAAATCAGCGGTCCCCTCAATACTGGAACAAAAAAAGTACTAGATTATTCAATTTGTAAAATATTTTATTATTTAACAAATAAATAAATCCATAACTTAATGCTTTGTTACCTAATTTTGCTATTTTATATTTTTTATTTATAATAAGTAATAGGTTTTAGTAGTTCAAAAATTTATTTAACAGTCGTAGTGCCGGGCCCGGGGCTAACTACCCCCCTCCCCCTTCGGCCCTGCCTTGAAATTTTACAACAAGTAATTAATCGTATTTTACTTGAACCGACACCTAACCCTTTAAAAATTATTTTAAGAAAAACAAAATTTATAGGAAATACTTTTTTTAACAAAATTTTTCTTCATAAATTTTATATCTACCTAAGATGATTTCCAATAACATTTTTAAAGATAAATATAAATGAAGATTTGAACTATATGTGAAAGAAAGACTTTATTTCATACCTTTTCCGGCGTTTAAAAATTTCGAAATTTTTTTTATATTAACACCTGAACATAAGTTTGGAGCAATTGAGAGTATTATAATTCAAGACTTTATTAAGAAAAACCGGACGAAACCTGAACCGATTTTTTCGAAATCATGAAGTCATCAAAAAAATAAGCTGACCCTCCCCCATTTTGGGCGGTTAATTTTTTCATTTTTAGACTTCTGGGGGTCCACTGATTATGTATAAAAAATTTGGTTGAGTTTGCTCAAATGGCCTAGATTTTTAATTTTTAACCCCCCCCCCCCACTCCACCCCCTTAATTTAGTATCGATATGCACCAAAATCTAATCAGCTCTTAATCTCAATGGTCCAAAACTACGTGTGGAATTTGGTTTCGATATTCAAACTAGTTTTTGAGCTAGCTCGTCCACAAAAATTTGGTAACCCACAGACTAATGGACCAACCGGGCAACCAGACAACCAGGACAGACTAACAGACATTTTGACAAAACAATTATTATCTCGAAAAATATAATTTTTTCGATGTTCACTTATTAGAGCTTTTTTGTAGAGCGAAATGCCATGGTTTTGCTCAATTGTTTTATTCAAAAAAGTTTCAGCCGTTTTTGAGATATAACGAAAAAAGAAGGAAAAAAAACACTTTTTTCATGCACGATTACAATACTTGACCATACTCTGTATGGTAAAGAAAAAACATTAATCTTTCTAACACACCAAACATAATGCTGAAAATTTCAGTGAAATATTACTTATTTTCTCGAGTTGGTGTCAAAAAATAGCTTTAAAATGTGATTTTTCAAATCCTCTTATCTTTATTTAAACAACTACAATCTTGATGAAAATCTTTACAATATATTCAAACTTAGTTTCTTCATTATTACCCATACTTGTAACTATATCCACTGTAAAAAATAGGGATGCGCTCAACTCGCCGATAAAATAAAAAGCTAAAGTTTGGACTCGTTTTTCGATTCCTACGCTGAGTGGATGGATGGTTGGTTGCTTAGCCTAATGTGAACTGATTATTTTTTTACCTTGAATGGCGTTTGAGATAATTCACTTTTGGCCGATTAGAATGGCCAAATAGCCCTACTGTGCGAAGTCAACCTATCTGAAACGGTTTTTAAAAGTTACCTATAAATGTGATGGATTGATTAATTCTCGCTACATCCTTAAAGACGGTTTCCAAAATGGGGCTGAATGTTGTGGACTCAATTGAAAATTTTAAATATTTTAATTTACATCTAAACTGAAAAAAAAACTTGCTGAATGAATCTTTTTAAATAATTATTTACAATCATTCGTGAAAGTATCCTGTTTGCTAATTTTTATTTTTCAACAGTTTAATCTTGCCCACTCAATTTTTAAATATTTACAAATAATAATAATTATCACTTGCTTAAAATTACATCATCTAAATGTAAATTATATATATATATATAATGTTAATAAAAGTATATTTCTTTATTTCTCTAGTTGTATAAATTTAGAATATTCCTAATCGAATAAATCTATCAATGAAATTCTAAAAATGTAAAATTAATATAAAAAAGCTTGAATATTATAAATATTGTTCATAATATTATATTATATATATATACACTTTCTCTATATAATGTTGACAAATGGAATTTATATTTTATCATTTGCGATAAATGGAATAACTGATCAACTTTTTAATATGTTGATGTAAAATTTTTATGTAAACTCATCATGAATTTGACTTTCTAAATGAGAATTTATTGAAATAAATTCGCTTGCAATTTGTAATTTTAATAGTTTAAACTTTTTAAATCAAATTTAAAATGTTAGCACTCTATCTCTTAATTTTGTTTTTTTACTTCAATAAAGAAGAATTGTGAAAAATATTAATTAATTTTTTTCCTTGTATAAATTATATTTTTACTTCAAAATTTGATTTCCCTATGTAGTATTTCACGAAGAGAAACAAAACAAAAGTGACTTTGAAGAAAATCATTCTCAAGAGAAGGAGAAAATAAAAAATATCATCTTGAAAATAAAATTTGAAAAAAAAATGTATTAAAGGAAATAAAGATTCATGAGATCGTATTAGTTTTGGTTTTTTATTTTGTACTTATATTTTTTTTAATTGTGACTTGGGTAGGCCCTACCGCCCCGATTCTGCTAGTTCTTCTCTTCTGAAGTCGGAGAGGGAGGGGAAGGGTTTCACTTCTCGTGATGTTCAGGCAAAATTTTCCCTACCACGGCTATGTAAATTTTCACTTCAAAAATAATTAAATTAGAGAAGAAAGAAAATATTTTTTATTATAAACAAAAGAATCAGCCGAGGTCCGGTGGCGTTCAGTGGGTAAGAGGATATAGGAGCTTTGTATTCTCTTATAAAAAAAAACATGGTTAATAAATTAAATTTTTATTAGAAATATAAAAATAAATATATTCGAACTCTGTATATAATATTATATTAGAATAAATTAAAATTTCTTGAAAAGTAAAACTTTATTTTCTTAAAAAAATCTGAAAATGAAAGGTAAGGAGGGACCCTTTGTATCACTTCACCATTTTTGGAGTGGTTAATAAATTTAATTTTTATGAGAATAATCACTAATACTTGAGGAATAACAATTCTACATTGGATTTTTGACGTTTCAATTATTATTGAAAATTTCCAACCAAAAATTTCTAAAGCTTCTTTTCATATGGATATTTAAACAATTTTTCCTACTAGAGTTTTCGAATAGAATAATAGATCAATGAATATATTTTTCTAATCAAGCAAATTTAATCTAGTTTAAAAATGTATAGAGTGGTCTTTTTCGAAAACGTGCTCCTTCATGGTCAAAATGGGAAAAAATCGAAAAAAGTGCGAGTTTTTGTGATTTGCGGAAACATAAAAAATACACCAATTTTCAACTAAAGAGCCCGATTGGTTGGTCGGAAAAAAAACCTAAACTAGGAAATTTTATTAACTTTCATTTTGAAAAGGTAATAATGTGTAATAAATAAAGTGGTTCAGATATGGTAAAAATAAACTGCAACGGATCGTTGCTAAACTTTATGCAACATCATTTGAAATATTAATATTAAGGTGACCAACTATTTTTTGTTCAAAAAGAGTACACTTTGCAAGTATTTCATAGGTGAAAAAAAGAAGAAAAAACGATAAAAACTTTATTTTCTTTTAAAAACATATTTTTCTTGAGAGTGGATTTTTTTCTAAATGAGGATGATAATGTAGCCACATCCGAACAACTTTCATTTTGCATATTAAATTTGACTGTTAAGACGGCAGATAATGTTTTTACAGAAAGTTGCGACTTCTCACTGCTCCAATAATCATTCCCTAGTGAAAATACCCTTTCAACAGCAGCATTAGTGCCTGGACAACATAAGGAAATTTCTATTAAAACTTTTAAATTTTCATGTGGGATATGTTCTACTCTAAAATGCCGAAAGATTTCTACCCATCTTTTGTCAAGTTCTATTTTCTCATTGTTCCATTTCTTCAATTTTTCTTCATTTAAATATAAATTTACTCTTTGAATTTCTTCAAAGAGAAAATTGTTATTAATAACAATATCTTTTACTTCCTTCATTACAAATTCGACTGCTGAAGAAACTTCTTTCCATTCAATTTTACTATTTAGAAGTCCATTTGAAACAATTTAATGCTCTAAAGTTCACTATCCATTCTTCGATATATTCATTTTATTTTGTACACCTCAAATCTTGTTAACTTGAACAAAAAGTACGAAATTGTTGGTTTTAGAAATACAAATGAGTATAAAATTATACAAATGAGTACTTTCAGAGTACAGGATTTGAAAAGAGTACGGTTTGCGAAAAAAGAGTACAAAACTCTTATAAAAGTAATCAGTAAATGAGTATAGTTGGTCACCTTATTAATATGTTTATTCCTTTATTATTAATCATCAGATATCACTAATAATTGAAGAATAACAATTCTACATTGGATTTTTGATATTAGTAAAATATTTTCTTAACTTAAATTAAAAAAAACAAGCTAGAGGGAACTTATATAAATAGACATTAATTTCATTATATTTCTGGTTCACTAGTTTGAAATGAAGCGTGAGGTGGTGTTATTGATCATTCGTCTATTTATAATAATAAATTATATCTACGAAGTTCAAACAAAGTTCTTGAAAAGCAAACAAAACTTGAATTAAATCAATTTCCAATTGAATAATCAATCTTCTTAGAGCGACAAGGAATAAGAAAGAGAAGAATCCTTAAAAATGTAGAAATTTGTCTTTCTTACTTTAAGTAAGCTTAAGAACTTTTAAGTTTTCTCTTTCCGATAAACTTTCGTAATGGGCCAATAATTGAAATAGACTGAATATACCTATAGAGGTTTCTTCTGATCCCCATTTAAAAAATCAAAACTTTTACTTTACGATACAGGGTATGGTCAAGTATTGTATCGTGTGTAGAAAAAGTGTTCTTTTTGGTTCGTTCTTTCGAAATATCTCAAATAAGACAGAAACTATTTTAATTAAAAAAATTGGGCGAAACAATGGCGATTCGGTCTACAAAAAAGCCCTAATAACTGAACATCTAAAAAATTATATTTTTAGAGATATTAACCGTTTTGTCAAAATGTCTGTTTGTACGCTCTAGCTCAAAAACTTTTGTGAATATCAAAACGAAATTTCACACGTAGTTTTGGTCCATTGAGATTAAGAGCTGATTAGATTTTGGTTGAAATCGAGCCCAAAATTTAAGGGGGTTAGGGGGGGGGGGGATAAAAATAAAAATTATAATTATAAGATTTTCAAACTAAAAAAGAAAAATGAAATATACTACCATATAAAATGAATTTATAATAACTAAGATTATTATTTTTTAGAATTATTAATTAAACAATGTTAACAGAAATGAGTATCAAATTCTATTTGTATGCATGGCAGCAATATTTAGAATATAATTTAAATAAATATATTATAAACAAATATAAGACAGATTAAATATTAATAAACTTACAATTTTATGTCATATAAATGTCTGCATTGAAATGACAGTCCCGGGCAGAAACTTTGATTTTTCCCAATCCTTTTAATAACACAGTGAGATTTATTATTCAAAACACGTTCAATATATCCTTTAAGAAAATAGTAATACATTTTTTGATGAAAAGTAATTAAAAGCATAATTAATTTCAATTAGAAATTGTAAAATAATTAAGATATGTAGTGGCTGTCAAAGAGGAGGGAAAAAATTGAATTTAGTGCCCCTACAGGGACTTATTATAACTAAGCTCAACAGTAGGAAATTCAAATTTAAAAATATATTTAAAAAAAGTTTTACTTAATAAAATATCAAACAATCTATTTAATATTCTTCAAATTGCAAGTTAATTATAAAAATCAAATGAATGTGCATTTATAATAAAATATTTTATTTCTAAAATTAATTATTCAATTTTATTAAAAAATAAACTGCAACGGATCGTTGCTAAACTTTATCCAAATTCATTTGAAATATTAATATGTTTATTCCTTTATTATTAATCAGATATCACTTGCGATTTGCAGTTCATGTTGACTTTAATTCAAAAATAATGATCGATTCTTCATTTAACAGTCGAGGAATAATCATTCTACATTGGATTTTTGACGCTTCGATTATTAAATTCTTATCTAATACTAGAGGAATAACCTTATTGAATTCCATTTTTGATGTTTTGACTATTAATGGCAACCTCTACTGAACACGTGGAGGAATCGACTTAAAATCAAAAAGACTAAATTCTTTTTTGGTAAACAACTCAAGCTTGAACGCAAGAAATTGGACTCAATTTATTGTATTTTTATGCCTGGGGATTTTTAAAAAAAATCAAGGCCTCTTTATTAATTTTGTATTAAAGTCGTGTTAGAGGGGAGTTCTAATAACCCCCCCAACCCACACCCCCGGATTCACAAACTTTGAGCAGACAAGTTTTAAAGTGCATTGATATTGCCTGATTGCCTGGATATCATTTTCCAAGACGAAAAGTTGAATAGTTTTAGGAACATCGAGTTGAAATTTTTTGCGTTAGACCAGTAGTTAAATAATCAATACGTTTTAACAGACCAATATTGGCTGTGTTGACTCGATCTCTACATTTTATCAATTGAAAAAGTTTCAGAATTAGAATCCGAAAAATGAAAATAGATAAAAAATATTTCTAAAATGTATTCAATTTTGTTATGGTTGATCGATTGATTCAACCCAAAAGTATTATCTAAGCCTCAACAAGTAAATTAAATATTGATATTTACTCACAAGAGGTGTGTGGTATTTGATTTACCCACTTTTTAAAAAATATAAAATGTTTTAATATTTTTTTTTGGAATGAAAATAAAAATGAAATAAAAATTCTTTACTTATTCAATTACGAATAGTGAATAGCTCATATATCTTCTTGATTTTAAATATGTACAATATAAATACGATATTTGTTTTGATATAAAGCGAAAAAAATTTAACTTTGACATCGTCGAAAAAAATTTGAAATGTATGCACAGGGTCCCCTGTGGTCTGAATTTTTAATTTCTATAGAAAAATACTATTCATTACCAAGATATTTTTATCGATTCTAATACAAGAGTATTAGAGAGGCCAAATACGGTATTTGTTTTGATATAAGGCGAAAAATTAAACTTTGACACTCTGGAAAAAATCTGAAATATAAACGAAAGGCCCTCCGTGGTCTGAATTTTTGATTTCCATAGAAAAATAAACTATTAATTCCGAAGATATCTTTATGGATTATATACAAGAGTATTTAGATCAAATACAGTATTTATTTTGATACGAGCTTTTCGTGCGTGCCTTCGGCACGGCCTCGAAGCTCGGCCCTCTGGTCTGGTGCCCTGGCGGGCGGCGTCTCGGTCCAAAAATTTTATTTCTCTTAAAAAACTACACTCCTGTATACCTGTAATCTCCCGAAAATACCTAGTCTCTTAAAAGTTTCGCCTCATTTCCGTCCTGACACAGCTACAGAAATGAGGCTCTAGTTATGAATCTGGAATTTTATTTTTTTTCTATAATCTAAAGCATTGTGATATTTTTTGTGTGGTAATAGATTTATTTAAATAAGTGGGATCGTGTGAGGAGGAGAATTATATTATATCATTCTTTTAAAATTTTGGATCGATAATCGATATAAGGCTCCAAATATTTAAAAGAGATCAGGTGTTGTTTGTATGACAGGCTGCTCCAGTATTGGCATGAGAAACTCGGGTCTGCGTGTCTCAAGTCGTTCAATTTTGTAAAAATCAAAAAATAAGATTAACAAAATTTATATTTTTAAAAAATTATAAAAAAGTGGCAAATTATTAAAAAATAAACAAATAATATATAAAATATGAATCAAATAAGATGTGATTAATTTCTTTTTCTGTGCGCAAAGAAAAGCGAATTGAATATTTAATTTTTCAGTGGTGAAGGGGGGAGGAATAATTATCAATATATTTAATGTTTCTTAATTTAAAATCAATTGGAGTCTTTCATTCCAAAATTCGAGTTTCAATTACAATTATATTTCAAATTTGCCGCAAAGACGGCATCAGCGCTCTCTGACGGTACCATTACGTCAGCGTTGCGGCAAATTAATCTAGATAAATATATATAGTATAATGTATGGTATGCTGCTTTTAGTGACTATATAGATAAGTAAGAAAATATTTGAATTATTATGTTTATTATTAGGGCTCGGATTTCGCTCCTATTTGCCTTTTTTTTATTTATGGCTTAAAAATTTAGGCCAATGTGATATCTATACGTTTCATTAAATTCTTGAATAAAATAAGAGGCATTTGTTGGTGCTTATAGGTATATGCGCTCATTTTGCTCCTATTCTTGCAAGGTGTTAGTGCCTCTTTAATCTATAAATGCCTTTTTTAGTGCCGATTTTAACTAAAATTGGTAATTTCCATTTTTTACGATATATTTTTTAAATTTTAAAAGATTTTTTTGAATTATTAAGAAAATATTCCAAAAAAATTATTAAGGTGGAGTACTCCGGGAAGCGGCTATATACCTATATTATGCTCACCATTTGGATGAAATTCAAAAGGTACATTTGAAATTTATTTTTTTTAAATATTGTTCTGTGATTCTATTTATTTATTAATTTAGGTCATAGAAACAATCAAGTGGGAGATAAATTTAACCTAATTTATCGCACTTGGAGAATTTACCACTGCTGGAAGCCCTTAAAAAACTTAGTAAATTGGACTGTATTTAACTTTCTGAGATTTGGCTCGTGATCCCGGCTTCTTTCCTTCTACTCTGTTCTCTTCACGATGGAGGGGCCATTCCCATACAGGTCTTTAGGGGATGCACATTTCAGGCGTATCTCTTCTCACATCAATATCATTAAAAAAATCTTTATCTTTAAGGGAGGCTATAAGAATGCTTTACCTTTTTTTTTTTTTTAATGCAATCGAATGCAAGAAGGGTGCACCAGTAAAGATGCAGCTCCT
The DNA here is from genome assembly GCA_024734495.1 of Forficula auricularia. NCBI lineage: Eukaryota > Metazoa > Arthropoda > Insecta > Dermaptera > Forficulidae > Forficula > Forficula auricularia. The sequence goes on along the minus strand of JALMQS010000087.1, from coordinate 2,363,986 downwards.
ATGGATCTCGAAAGACCCTTGCATTACCGAAGAGAAGGGAAAGTTGATTAAGTGAGAGGGTGTAGACGTAGGTGTCTATGCACCCGGTTTTGGAAGGTTTGAAGATTATAAGTGCTGGGAAAGATGGAGGCTGGGAGAGAGTTCCAGTTCCTTGAAGTCATGGGGATATATGTATTGGCGAATGAAGTGGTCCGGCACTTTTCTAATTTGACCGCGAAAGAGTGTTGGGAGTCGGCAAAACGCGTGCTGCGTGCAAAGCATGCTTTGGGGGGAATTATTGATTTTATCTCATCAGAGCACCTGCCGTGATAGTATCTATAGAAAAGGGAAAGGGCGGAGACATCTCTTCGATGAGCCAGCGAGTCGAGGGAGTCGGTGAGGGTAGAATCGTCAATTAGCCTGACGGCTCGTTTCTGAATTGCATCCAGGGTAGCAAAAGAGAATATTTAGAGGCTGTCCATCTTCTATTAATTAATCTTGAGGCTGATTTAGCATACATAAAAAGTGTAATTTTAACAATCTACCTGTAATCAGTACACAGCATTAGAAGCAAGAAATCTCTCTTTTGATAGAGTCCATAAAAATATTCTAGAGATTTCAAGAAAATATCCAAAAACCACGTGATTCTATTGCCTTCAATCTCAATCAAAAAATGGACAAAATACTCAAGTGGAATCCTACTTGGACAATAATGAGAAAGAATAGCCAGTGATTTAGGAGGATATAGTAGTGCAAAAGAGGAAAA